>CAJNDS010002634.1:1877728-2160228 GCA_905221605.1 Symbiodinium natans
TGTGTGTTGGTGTGTGTGGTGTGTGTGTGTGTGTGTGTTTGTGTGTGTGTGTGTGTGTGTTTGTGTGTGTGTGTGTGTGTTTGTGTGTGTTTGTGTGTGTGTTTGTGTGCGTGCGTGTGTTTGTGCGTATGTGTCTGTGTGTATGTGTGTTTATGTATGTGCGTGTGTGTGTGTATACATGTTTGTATATGTGTCTACGTATATCTGCATGTGTGCACATCTGCGTACATGTGTATCCATGTAGTTACTTTTGTATATTGTAGTGCTCCGAGTACGTATAGTTTGGAAGGGGTTCCGCTGCCCCGTGCATGCACAACCCCACATGTCCAATGACACTCCGGAAGAGTTGATGACCTAAACCTTAAAGTTGCGCAGTTTCGATATGGGCCCGCCGCCTGCCGGGTTGGAAGGTTGAGGCTTGCACACGCCAGGATGGGAAAAGTTGAGTGTAGGAAACAAAAGGCCTTAGAAGGAGGGCTACCCTAAAAGCTGAACCCTCTTGCTGGGCACTGAGAGCTCAAGCAGTGGAAAGTTTCTCAAGGCTGTTAGACTTCCTGGACACAAGTGGGAACTTTCTTGAGGATTACGTGCGGATAGGTACTCTAACCCGTCCTCAACCCTCGACCTCAAACTGCCGGAATTCGTGAACCTCAAAAACGATGTACTTCCCTAAGCCCAAGAGCAATGGCCCCCAACACCCTGAAACTCTAAAATGCAACAAGTGAACCCCTAAACCCGACACCCTAAACCCCCTGAACCCTAAGCCCTGAACCCTAAACCCTAAACCCCTGAACCCACCAAGATCGAGCGCGACCCCCACCCTGAGCCGCTCCGGCACGGCCACAGGCGACATCCACCCACCAGTCCTGGTTTAGGGTTTAGGGTTCAGGGTTCAGGGTTTAGGGTTCAGGGTTTCGGGTAGGGTTTAGGGGTTTTAGGTCCGAACCTATAGCACCCTGAGCCCCAACCCCTAAGCTCAAAACTCCTGAGTGCAAGCGCCACAGATAGACGCCCAATGCAGCTCCAAAAGAAGGAGAGTAACAATAAAGTGTATGTGGGGTTGTTTTGAATGGATGACCCTGCTTTTGAACACCTATCCCCTCCCTCCCCATTGGACCCTGAAGGTTGTGCCTGGCATGTCGGCATAGAAAGCTTTGCAGCTGCTCATGGACTTTTGCAAATCGAAGGTGAGGGTTTTAGGCATGTTTGCCCAAAGAGCGCCTACAGCTGAAGTCAGTGTCTGTATGCCGTTATGCCCCACAGCGTAAGCCTGAACTACCTTGATGACATGGACCATATGGGGTTTAGCAAAATGCGGGACCCCTAAAATAGACCCCCAAATAGTAGGATTCACTTTTTAAAGGACCCCAATAAGGTACACCTAATATCGTAGACCGCCATATGAGCTTACAGGTACGAAACTTCCTTTAGCGTTTAGGGTTTGGGGTTTGGGGTTTAGGGTTTAGGGTTTAGGGAACAGAGTCCTGTTGCCAAAGGCCTCGGCAAGAGGGAGAAGACCATGTTCTTTGGACGAGAGGTGGGGACCCTGCGCATCAAGGCCGAAGGGGAGGAGAAGGTTGAGGGTTTAGGGTTTTGGGTTTTGGGTTTAGGGTTTAGGGTTTAGGGAGTTGACCCTGAAGGTTTTCCGAGGCACCAGAAGACATAGGGCTTCTTTAAGGGGGTAGGGTGGGGTAGGGGTGGGGTTGAAGACCTGAACTTTTGGCAGCCCTCAGGAATTTGGGAGACGGTGGGTGATAGCAGCACTCAGGACTTCTGCCTCACTGGTGATGAAGTCGTGCTGGATTACCCCAAACCCTAAACCCTAAACCCTAAACCCTAAACCCTAAACCCTAAACCCTAAACCCTAAACCCTAAACCCTAAACCCTAAACCCTAAACCCTAAACCCTAAACCCTAAACCCTAAACCCTAAACCCTAAACCCTAAACCCTAAACCCTAAACCCTAAACCCTAAACCCTAAACCCTAAACCCTAAACCCTAAACCCTAAACCCTAAACCCTAAAGCCTAAACCCTAAACCCTAAACCCATTCCCGAAGCTAAATATGTGATGCTCATATGGTCCATCCATATCCTCGGGGTTGGCGTGCCCAAGGAGTCCTTATTTCCTTAGTCTCAAAAGTTGAGATGAGGGTTTCGGGGTTTTGGTTTAGGCCTATTTACAAACTTGAGGTGATTGAAGGGCTTTCATGAGATGTTGGTCCCAGCTCGGAAAGGGTTCAATCCATTAGGCTGCTAGTAGGCACGTTAGCCGTGCGAAAGCCGACCGCAGACCTGGGCAAAGAGCTATCCCTGAACCCTAAAACCTTAAAGCCGAAACCACCCCCCCTCAAAAAAAAAGACTAAATAATCCCAAAAAAACATAAAACATAAAACGCATACGAACATAAAATTACAAAAGAGCTCCAGTGTGTGGCTTGGCTGCTTGGCGGGTGGCAAAAAAGACCCAAACACCCCTAAACAGCACCTGTGAAGAGTCAGAACCCCTGGCCCTTGGTCATATTTGGGTATCATCTTACATTTTTAGGGGTACTTAAACCCAATAAGGAATACAACATGAGTTTTTAATGCGATCCCAACCATGAACTAGCGGCAGCGCCCCAGCCAGCAGGATTTGTTAAGCCCAGGTTCCCCCGTGGGACCCCTCTCCCTCTGCTTCGGCTCCCTTGATATCATCATTCAGCCAAGCCCTAAACCCTAAACCCTAAACCCTCAACCCTCAACCCCCAACTCTCAAGCCTCAACCCTAAACCCTAAACCCTAAACCCTAAACCCTAGCCCTAAACCCTAAACCTTTAAACCCTCAAAGCCCCTGAAACAGCCACCGAGGTTTTCTGTTTATGCTTTGGCGACTGGGGGATTTAGCTCTGTCCCAAATGCTGGAGGACATCATCCTGGATCGCACCTACACCTTTTTGGACTACGTCCGCGGCGGGCCAAGATTTTTTGTTTCCCGCTGATCGGTTTAGGGTTTAGGGTATAGGGTTTGGGGTTTAGGGTTTAGGGCTTAGGGCTTAGGGTTTAGGGTTTAGGGTTTAGGGTTTAGGGTTTAGGGTTTAGGTTTTAGGGTTTAGGTTTTAGGGTTTAGGGCTTAGGGCTTAGGGTTTAGGGTTTAGGGTTTAGGGTCGAATAGACATGTAGGGCTCTCGACCATGCCTTCTGGAACGCTACACCCCAAGCCCCGAACCCGAATGCCTCGGAGACGTCTTCCAACACATGCTTGCGGCCTGCAAAAACACGGCCCCAGACTCCTTATGTCCCTCAATACGAAACCGAAGACGTCAATCCTAATTCCTAAACCCTAAACCCTAAACCCTAAACCCTGAACCCTAAACCCTAAACCCTAAACCCTACCCACGGAGCCCTAACCTCCCGGATGTAAGGTGGCGGCCTGGAGCTCCGCATGATGCTTGGCATCGACTTCACACGCAGCAACGTCGCAACCTCACTGGAGGCTTTATACGCGGTTTAGGGTTTGGGGTTTAGGGTTTAGGGTTTAGGGTTTAGGGTTTTAGGGTGTAGGGTGTAGGGTTTAGATGTTGAGGCACTTGAGAGAGACCTCTTTCAAAAGGGTTTAGATGTTCCCCGTTATACTAGCAGTCCTTAAGAGGGACTATAGCAGGAGGCTACTATAATCTCTGATAGTATTCATAATACTACCACGCAGCGTCTCACAACAACAATAGTCGTAATTCTAATACCAGTAGTTTCAACAATATCTTCTTATGAATGTTTATGGTTATATATATATATATATGGTGCCCCCCCATGTACCTACCATTTTTGCTCTTGTGAGGACACCCGGCTGATCACACGAACGACGAGGAAAGAAAAACGATGGTGTCCATGAATTCTTTGAAAATCATGGGTTTTATTGGTTTTTCCAATTTTTTCAGCTCCATCCTTCAAAAACATTGGCAAAACCAGTGTTATCCAACAAATTCATGGTTTTCAAACCATGTGGCTGGGAGCACGAAACCCTAAACCCTAAACCCTAAACCCTAAACCCTAAACCCTAAACCCTAAACCCTAAACCCTAAACCCTAAACCCTAAACCCTAAACCCTTCCCCTGCAGAGTGTCCGAGAGGTCAGCTAAGCGGGTGGCAAAAAAACCCTAAACCCTAAACCCTAAACCGTTGCTTTTCGGTTCCATCCTTCAAAAACATCGGTAAAACCAATGTTCTCCAACAAATCCATGGTGTTCAAACCATGTGACTTCGACCACGAAATTCATGGATCACATTAGTTTTACCGATGTTTTTCGGCTCCATCCTTCAAGAACATGGGTAAAACCAATGTTATCCATGAATTTCGTGATCTGAGGCTCTCTCCCAGCCACCATTTCTCGAGGAGGTAAAAAAAAACAAACTTGAACCCAGCAAAATCTGGAATGAGTATCCAAAACCTCCATATAATTATAATCAATCACGCCCCAATACGCAAGACATGACATCTATCCTAAAACTTATACCTTAATATTTCAAGCAATCATCCCCCAATAAGCAAAACCTAGCATCTATACTAAACACTGTACCTTAGCAACATATCCTAAGACATCACGCCCTAAGGCTCCTACCAGTTTAATCAGGTTCCTATCAATTTAAACAGGGTTCTTATTCATGTTACTGGGATTCGCAAGGGTTCTGATTAATTTTAAAGGATTCTTATCGGATTAGGCTCATATTAGTTTAGTAGAATTCCGGTTAGTTCTTGTTGAATTTAAAGGATTCTATTGTTTTTGAGGCCTATGGGTTCCTATTAATTTTAGTAAGATTCCTTCTCGTTTTCAGAGCATTCCTGTGAATTAAGGGTTCCTATTCATTTTAATAGGCTTCTTTCCTATTAACTGTTATCTGGTTCCGATAGTTCAATAGAGAATTCCCAGTTATTTTCATAAGGTCCCAATAAAGTTTCATAGGGTTCCCAATTATTTTAACAAGCTCCTACTAATGTAATAAGATTCCTATCAATACTAATGAGACTCTTAATCATGTTAATGGGATTCGTATTCATATTAATAGGGATCTCATTCACTTTAAAGGGATTCCTATTGGTTTAGGTTCATGTTCATTTTAGTAGGATTCCTATTGTTTTTCTAAAGGTTCACATTATTTTCTGTAGGAGCCCGATTGATTCCTATTTATTGTCGTAGGGTTCCTCTTCAGCTTAATAGGATTCCGATTAATTCTACGAGGATTCCCTACGAGGATTCTCATTAATTTGTGAGGGGCCTCCAATTCATTTTAAGAGGCTTCCTATGGACTTTACGGCTCTGATTAATCTCAAATAGGGTTCCTATGGATTTAAATAGAGGATTCCTATTGTTGTTTCTAGGATTCCAATAAAGTTGGCCCATCTATTTTAGTAAGGCTCCTACAAACTTAATAAGATTCCTATCAATCATATAGTAGGTTTCTTGTTCATTTGAATACGGTTCCTATTGAATTTAGTAGCATTAAGGGTTCTCATTCGTTTTAAAGGTTTCCTATGCATTTTAATATGATTCCGATTAAAATATCATGATTCCTATGAACCTGACTAATTAAATTTGAGAGGAACCCTATTCGAATGAATGGGATTCCTATTTAATTTCACAGCATGCAATCCACGAGCAAATTGTTCAGGTCACTTTTGCTGGAATTGTTATGGGACCCCCCGCCCCCCCCCCCCCCCCCCCCAAAAAAAAAAAAAAAACGACCGCGCGTTGCGGGATCTTGGGGGGAGGGGAGAGGGAAAGCGAGAAATACAGAATATTCTATGGATTCAGCCCAAAAAGGGTAGGTACATGGGGGGGGGGGGGGGGGGTAGCTATTGTATATATATATATACATATGTATTTATTTATTTATTTATTTATTTATTTATATTTATATTTATATGTACGCACAGATGTAAAAACTGTGTCGTTTTTAGAACGACACCTCATGTTGTTGTAGAATTACATGTGTTTTTATACATCTATGTGTATTATAAGACGGCTTTGATGGTGCCAGAAGGCTAGAGGGCTCCAAAGGCTCTAGGGTCTAGGCATTCTAGTACGGCCTTGCATGGCAACAAACCTTGCAGCTCTGTTGAGCATCTTGCTTAGGGTTTAGGGTTTAGGGTTCAGGGTTTAGGGTTTAGGGTTGAGGGTTTAGGGTTGCCTTGGTTGAGGTCTTCAGGTGTGGTTGACTTGGTCCGTCCTTCTAGAAAACGCGCCGTGAATGCTCTATCTTGCAATCTCGGCCACGAATACCCAACCCCAGAGGTGATAAAGTTCGGAGCCCTGAACCCGAAACCCGAAACCCCCTAAACCCTAAACCCAAACCCTAAACCCTAAACCCTAAACCCTAAACCTAAAACCCATAAACCCCAAACCCATGGACATCTGTGGCCATGACCAAGATGGACAAGCGAAATCTGACTCACTCATAGCCGGGGGGGACTCCAGCCTTGCCAGGGTTCGATCTGAATTTCTAGGGTCTTTTGGGGGGGGTTTAGGGTTTAGGGTTTAGGATTTAGGGTTTAGGGTTTAGGGTTAGGGTTTAGGGTTTAGGGTTTAGGGTTTAGGGTTCGGCCACCCCAAGACCAAAACCAGAACCAACCTATACCTCAACCTCAACACCACTATCGAATACCAATAGGAAGACCCCAACACAAGACCCGCCTGATGAAAGCCATACAATCGAACCATGCTCAAGCCAGAATATGACCCACGCATAGAAAACCCAGAACACCCAACCCGAAAAACATGGAAATGATTCTCTTTTGAAATGTTTTCAGGAATAAGGTTTAGGAAGAAGGTTGCAAACGGTCATGAGGTCACAAAGTTGAGAGTGATACTACATCACAGTGGTGAAGCTTCGGTGTTGCAGCGCCGCTATGACGTCTCAGGGTTTAGGGTTTAGGGTTAGGGTTTAGGGTTTGCCATAATAAGATACTTGCACTTGGACGTCCAACGGTCTGTGATTGCCCTGCCTTCGCTCATAGCAAACACATCCACAAGTCACATGGTGTCGTTTTCCGCATGAAGCGCGCGCGGCATGCATCTCTCAATCGTTATGAAAGCTGCCCTGGTACTTACCACATTCTCCTGACATCCATGACAGCAAGGTGTTTTTTTCTGCCAGTCCGTGCTGGCTCCAGGAACGTTCCCTTGCTGCGCCAGTCGCGCTTCGCTCTCCACAGCTTCAACGTATTGGATGCTTGTCAAGAAAACGCGTAGATGGCCTCAGACTGCCACATCCCCACCACACGACGGGAAGTTTCGAGCTTCCGCAACCGTTATTAGCAGTTGGGTAACGAGAAAAGGTTGTTTGATAGCCTGCAGTACATGCACCAGACGTGCGCAGTGTCACTTGCCGGCAGGTTTGGGAGAAGGTTGGGCAGTCGCAGCTGGCGACTATCATACTTGTGCAGTGTGGGCAGATGGTCGGCTCGTTTGTTTTGGATGGAATGAAGATGGGCAGTGTGATGTGCCAGCAGATCTGGGACCCGTTTTGGCTGTCGCAGCTGGCGACTATCATACTTGTGCAGTGTGGGCAGATGGTCGGCTCGTTTGTTTTGGATGGAATGAAGATGGGCAGTGTGATGTGCCAGCAGATCTGGGACCCGTTTTGGCTGTCGCAGCTGGCGACTATCATACTTGTGCAGTGTGGGCAGATGGTCGGCTCGTTTGTTTTGGATGGAATGAAGATGGGCAGTGTGATGTGCCAGCAGATCTGGGACCCGTTTTGGCTGTCGCAGCTGGCCACCGTCATACTTGTGCAGTGCGGGCAGATGGTCGGCTCGTCTGTTTTGGATGGAATGAATATGGGCAGTGTGATGTGCCAGCGGATTTGCGACCCGTTGTTGGTGTCGCAGCTGGCCACCGTCATACTTGTGCGGTGCAGGCAGATGGTCGGCTCATCTGGTTCGGACGGAAGTATGATGTGCAGCGTGATGTGGACAATCGCTGACCATGCAGACAAAGTCATACCAAGTGCCAAGGTGACCTTAATGAATCTTTGAACTCCTCATAGCAGCTTCACCGGCATGGCAAGCCCTTTTGACTACAAGTCCAAGCCCAGAAGTTGGAACGGCAATCTTGAAATTGTATGAGAACCAGCGCTGGGATAGCGGTCCAACCACCCTCAAGCCTGCAGCAATTCAAACCGCAAATGCTGCCTGTATCTTCCTATCATTACCTTCAACTCTAGAAAATTTCGACCTAACTGATTGTCAACATTTTCTGTTGTAGAAGTATTCTGTGACCAGTTGCTCACCCTTTCCTTGGCAGCTAGTTGGTTTTCGTTTCCTAAACATCATCTCCTACATCTAAATCAGGATATACGTGGTTCTTCCTTCCCTTCATAGTTGAATTTAGCTTCACTTGGAATTTATTACAGCGTTGGGTTTTCGGGCTTCCATTGGTGTAAATCCCGTTGCCGAGCGCTTCATCTGGTTATTATAGGTTAGTAAGATTTCTAATATCTAATCTGGCCATTGGATGCTCTGTTTTCCTTTCTTTTCATCTGCTTCAAGCGCTTCTACAACATCTCGTTAACAGTGCGGATGGCTCTTTCACTAAAATTTGGGCGCGCCCTCTTTCGGTGATGTTCTATGTTCTCCTCGTTCTTAAGCAGATAGCAAGTTATAGTCTAGTCCTTGTAATTGCAGACTCTCGGACACCAAGAAGAGGCCGGAATTCAGATCAAACTCTGTTGTGAGCCACACAAGCCCACAGCCTGAAACGGCTGAGATTTACATAGCTGAACCATATGACATATGGTTCAGGGACTAAAAAAACTGCCTGGAAATCTCAATCGTTTCAGGTCTTAGGGTTCTTTTGGCTCAGTGTCGACAGCATAACTCTCTCCTCCGATGTTCGGGGGAAGGGTCTGGCCTATAGCTGGCTTAATGCTGGGATTCGCAGGTTTAGGGTTTAGGGCTAGGGTTTAGGGTTTAGGGTTTCGGGTTAATCTGGTTGCAGAATGACTTTTGTTCACAGGTCGGTTTTTTTGGGGGCTTGCGCTTGAGAGGGAGCTTCGAGTTGCAGACCGGAGCTCAGGGAAGAGGCTTCGGTGCGGGTCTAGGGTTTAGGGTTTAGGGTTTAGGGTTTAGGGCGAGAGCTGCGACTCTTCGATAAGTCCACCAGAGGCTGCATGATCAGCAGAGAAAAGAGACGAGGTATGGCGCAGCAAGAGATCCCCACAGCGTACGAGAATGCGATCATTGCCCTGGGGAGCGTGCTCAGGACGGCGGGTACTATAGGGGTCGGAACAATTACTAGTAGCATTCCCTCATGGTGCCTTTGAAATTGTACGTGAAAATCCCCCAAAACCCGGTTAAAATTATTCAGGCCCCTATATTACGCAAGGAGGGATCAGAATGGCAATTTCATGATTTGTGGTTTATGTTGGCGGGGGCGGGGCGGGGGGCTCGGGGGGGTGGTGGGGGGAAGCGGAGAAGAGGGCGGGGGGGTGAAGAGGGGTGCTGGCTCCCTTTACGCCTACCAGCGGCCCGGAAAGCCATAAGATTCGCCGAGGCAGATGGTCTGAGTTCAGGTTTGGAGGGTTGGGCCAGCTTGAGCTCATGGGATTGAGGACGAAACGCAAAGGGCTCTGGATACCCTAAACCCTAAACCCTAAACCCTCAGCCCTGCTGAGCCCGAAGCCCTGCTGCTCGGGGCCTTGATCAGAGGAGCTATGATACCACGGATGAGTACGCTGTCTACGGCTTCGGGGCCAAGATACCTCCCAGCCATTCTGCCCGGCTCTCGGAACCCTAAACCCTAAACCCTAAACCTTTCCCCTAAACCCTAAACCCTAAACCCCAAACCCTAAACGGTCCAATTCTGGGGCCGCAAGCCATGGTCCAGTTCTGGGCCGCAGGGGCGGGGGGGGGGGGGGGGGGGGGGGGGGGGGACAGCCGAACTAGGGCTAGGGTTTTGGCTTTAGGGTTCCTAAGCCCCCACCTCCCCTTAACCCAGCACCCGAAGCCTTGTCTCCTTGCGAGGTGTGCTCCAACTGCTTCGCGCTGACGGGAGACTTCCTTCATCCTCAGGTCGGGTTTGACATTGACTACTACTGCCTTTGGACGAAATGAACCCTAAAAGGGTTTATGGTTCATATACCTGAATAGGAATTATAATTAGTAGTCAGGGTATATGATCCCAATTTTCGTGTTCATTTCGTCCCCAAGGTGTGTTTGCTTAAGAACTCCTCGAAAGATTTGAAATATTTCTCCCTATACAAATAGTAGCTGAGGGTTAGGAGATGGCCCGGGACAGCGGCACGACTATCAACATGATGTTTAGCGCCGAAGCCTCTGCATGAAGCGTTCCGCCTCACTATGCCAACGTTCGGGAAGGTGTACTTCTTATAGCTCAAGTTCCTGGGGCCTTTTATAGGGGGCACCATCCTCAACCACTCATTTCAGCAGACACCTCGGCAGCAAAGGCAATGCTGCAGTGTGGCTTTCTTAACGACAAGCCATCGAGAGTTGCAAGTGAGCAGCCTTGAGGTGGTACAAGCCAAGAACTCGAGAAAGCTGAAGGGTCTAGGGTTTAGGGTTTGGGGTTTGGTTTAGGGTTTAGGGTTTAGGGTTTAGGGTTTAGGGTTTAGGGTTTAGGGTTTAGGGTTTAGGGTTTAGGGTTTAGGGTTTAGGGTTTAGGGTTTAGGGTTGGGCTTGTGTGTTTGAGTTGTGGGGCAACGCCAACTCCGAAGCCAGAGCCCGCAAACCCTTGCCCCTTGAACCCTGAAACCGCAACCCTTGAACCCCTAAACCCTAAACCCTTGGAACCGCTAAACCCCAAACCCTAAACCCCAAACCCGAAATGCTAATCCCTAAAACCTAAACCCTTCCCCCCCCCAAACACCCCCCCCCCCCCCCCCCCCCCCCAAGAAAAAAAAGAAAAAAAAAAAAAAAAAAAACGACAACCCGCAGGTGCACGGGATCGATGGGATCCTGCGAGCCAGGGGCTCAGACTGGGCCTCAACCCTAAACCCCAAACCCTACACCCCAAACACTAAACCCTAAATCCTAAACCTAAAGCCCTAAATCCCTAAACCCTAAACCCTAAACCCGCTTCCCAAGTGGCAGGGTCTTGGGGGTCTCCGCAAGACCTTAAGGAGCTCCTAAACCCTAAACCCTAGACTCTAAACCGTAAACCCTAAGCCCGTTTTTGTAAACATTAAAACCTAAACCCTTGTTGTAAACCCTAAACCCTTTTTTGTGGACCCTAAACCCGAAACTCAAAACTGAGGCCTTTTAGGGCACTTAGGGCTTAGTAAGGGTTAAACCCTAAACCCTAAACCCTAAACCCTAAACCCTAAACCCTAAACCCTAAACCCTAAACCCTAAACCCTAAACCTTATAAGGCGACATATCCTCTGTGGCCGTTTACATACAGCCCGGGGTGAAAGTTCTCCTTCCTAGTCTCCGACCTTGTACCCCGCATTGCCGTGGCTAGAAGGGTGGCAAAAAAACCTTTAGAGGGCCTGCCAGTTTTAAGCCGGGGCAGAGGACCTGTTTTTTCAGTTCGAAGAGCTCCCAAAGGATTCCTAGAATCGGGTGAAATGCAGAGCCGATTGCAGAAGGGTTTAGGGTTTAGGGTTTAGGGTGTGTTTGACCTTATACCTGGTCAATGTATTGTATACCCACCCGCACTGGCGAGTACAGCCACTCATCAGGCTGCCCCTACCAATGCGACGCGCTGGCCTTAAGGGCTACCAGCTTCTCACACTCCCCCCGCTCCACAGCTTATGCGAAGGAGTGCTCCCTGCTGTAACTCCCCCAGGCCCAGCAACCACCAGCAATGGCTGAGAGGTTTGCGCCACCTGGCCTCTCCATTAGGCGCTCATTGCCCCCAACCATTGGCAATGCCATGCTGTGATGCCACCCATGACCCCGACCGCCCTGGCAAAGCCACCCGCTGTGCCCGCCAGACTCTCAGCAGCCGACATGAAGTAACCCCCCACAGCTTTAGGCCACAACCACCAAGCCCACTACCAAGCGGTGTTTTGCGCAGCAGCCCGATACTTGGGCGTTCATAACCTGTGAAAGCCTGCATTTGCCAACCCTGGAAAGCTGAGCACAGCCACCATGAGACTGCCTCTGGCTCCCAGACGCACGGGGGCAACCCGCTCTTAATGGCTGCAGCTTCACACTCCCCCTCACTCTGCACTGCAAGTGGAGAGTGACTCTCAGAACTGCAGCCACATTGCATGCACGTGTGCCTTCTGCCGATGACCTGCTCACCTGGCCCCACCCTCGGGGCAAAGACCGGTAGCTGAAGTTAACCTCCTCAGCACCCTGCGATACACTTTTTGGCCCCTGGCCCGTCGCAGCCAAGCCTTGCCTGAGACGTCTCCCGGCATCACCGTCCTCCAGAAAGCTTACTTATTTATGGGCCGGCTACGCAAACCCATCTCCAAAGGAAGCCCTTACGCGGCGCTAGCCAGCATTTGGGACAATCCCCGGATCAGGGCGCGCCCGTGCTCGACGCTGCACCATGAGCTCTTACAAACCTCCCAGCTCACTTGGTCAGGAACGTCACGAAGTCGCACAGTGAAGCGCGAAGCATTTCACACAGTCCTTATCCTGGGCCGTGCTTAAGCCTTTGGGCGTCATAACCTGTGTTTGACCTTATACCTGGTCAATGTATTGTATACCCACCCGCACTGGCGAGTACAGCCACTCATCAGGCTGCCCCTACCAATGCGACGCGCTGGCCTTAAGGGCTACCAGCTTCACATAGGGTTTAGGGTTTAGGGTTTAGGGTTTAGGGTTTAGGGTTTAGGGTTTAGGGTTTAGGGTTTAGGGTTTAGGGTTTAGGGTTTAGGGTTTAGGGTTTAGGGTTTAGGTTTAGGGTTTAGGGTTTAGGACAGAAGGTCTTGGGGTGCACTTTCCGGCTCCGTGCACGAAAGGGGATTGTAGGTTGGCTTTAGGTAAAAGTAGCCTAGAAGCCCGCGTATTTGACCCAACTCTTGGGGGGCCAAGGGCCCAAGCTCTGAAACCAGCAGCCCCTCAACCTCCAAACCCTAACTTCTCCTAAGCTTCTGAAAAGCCGCGGAAGCTAACCCTAGACTCTAAACCCTAAACCCTAAACCCTAAACCCTAAACCCTAAACCCTAAACCCTAAACCCTAAACCTCTCTTACCTATATATATATATACATTTAAACCCTATAGTCAGCAAATCGACCGGCCCTGTTGGTCACGCCCTAAGGGCAATCCTTCCAAATCGACCGGCCCTGTTGGGCACTCAAGGGTCTGGCCTTGTCCTGGCCCGCGCGCGCACGGCCTAAATCGACCGGCCCTGTTGGGCACTTAAGGGTCTGGCCTTGTCCTGGCCCTGTTGGACACTCAAGGGTCTGGCCTTGTCCTGGCCCGCGGTCTTGGCCTTGGCCTTGGCCTTGGCCCTTCCAAATCGACCGGCCCTGTTGGGCAGTCAAGGGTCTTGGCCTTGTCCTGGTTTGTCACCCTCAATTCTGATGAAGGGCCGCCCCCGCGACCTTTTCACAGCCTAGTTTTGGTCAAGGGGGGGTCGTATTTTTCAATTTTAAAGGCAAAATAGTCTTCTGAGAGACCCCCCCTTGCCTGAAACTCCGACCCCCCTTTGAGAGGGAAAGTTTGCCTCCAAAAACACCCCAAATGAGGGCAACCCCAGGATCGGCCCGGGTCCCAGTTAAAAAAAGCGATTTTTTTAGTACTGAAATCGACGGCTCTGGGTGGTCTCTCGTTTTCTGGATTTTTGACCAAAACCGAGCCTTCACCGGTTTCAGGATTTCAAGTCCCGCCCCTCTGTAGGCCGATGAAATGGTTTGTGGGTAGGATGGTCCATGACAGAGTGAGGTTGGAGGACAGGGCTTGCTGATGAGAAATGTAAACTTTATATTTTCTTAATGTTTTGGGATTCTCTGGGTGGGTGGGTTTTTTTCCGTTGCCTACACACACTGCTGGCCTAGTAAATGCTCGAACTTGAGATGCTGAACCCTAAACCCTAAACCCTAAACCCTAAACCCTAAACAGGCTTACCGGCGAGCCCTGTCGGTCGTTCACCTCCATGGCCCCAGCTGCTGCGGGGATGTCAAGAGCTCAGTGTGCAGGGAGCGTTGTGGGATTTTGGGCAGAAGGGGCCCTAAACCCTAAGCCCGAAGCCCTAAGCCCTAAGCCCTAAAAACCCTCAGCTCAGGGCTGGAAAGGGTTGCAGGAAAGGGTTCTGGGCTCGCAGCTAAGCAAATCCGTCTTCACATTCCCATGCTGCTCGAGGGCGCTGGTTCGTCCCACGGGGTGTGATGTTCCGATTTCCGAGCGGCCTCTATCGTCGTTCTTCCTTACATCCAGGTGCAGTGCGAAGTGTCAGTGCTGCAGGTCGGGCTATCCGGGGATGCCGCCCCGAGACATAGGAGCAGGGCCGAACAAGCATGGCTGAATACCCTCCCCCCCCCCATCCCACCACCAAAATGCTCAGAGGTCCTGCGGCTTGCCTCATACTACGCGAAGAACTACATCCAGGCACTTAGATTCTTGTTGCCAGGGGGTGGGGGGGGGAGTAAAGTCCACCCTAAACCCTATAAACCCTAGGCCCTCAATCCTAAACAGGGTTTCCTGATGCGCTCACTAGTTTCGGGATACTTTGGTTTGGGCTATGGCCCTAAACCCGAAATCCGACACCCGAAACCCTAAACGAACTGCTTTCAGTGGCTTTGGTGATCCTCGCCAGCAACGAAAGCCTTTGCCTTCCAAGCTGCAGCATTTTAGGATTTGGGTTTAGGGTTTAGGGTTTTGGGTTTTGTGTTTTGGGTTTAGGGTTTTGGGTTTTGGGTTTAGGGTTTAGGGTTTAGGGTGTAGGGCCGTGTAGGGTCTAGGGTTGTTTATGAAGACTTCGGCCCCCCCCCCCCCCCCCCCCCCCCCCCCGCCCACCTGTGGGGCCTGGAGCTCGGTGAAGAAACCCCTAAACCCTAAACCCAAAAACCCCTAAACCCCAAACCCGAAACCCTAAACCCTAAACCCAAAAGCCCCTAAACCCCAAACCCGAAACCCTAAACCCTAAACTTTAAACCCCAAACCCCAAACCCCTAAAGCCTTAGACCCAATGGCTTCCCTGTATGCGCTCGCGAGGAGCCAGAAAAGGAAGTGCTTCGCTCCAATGTGCCTCCAGACATGAACTACTTCGCAAGACCCCCAGCCCCGGCTGTACTTGGGGGGTGGGGTTGACCTAAAGGTCCTTCTGAAATTTTATAGGGTTCCTGTTGGGTTGATCAAGGAAATACTGGGCATTTTGGGATATTTTTCGACCAACTCCCACTAGGTAGTGGGTTCCGGGGTTTGGCGTCCAGGGTTTAGGGCCTCAGGTGCTGAGGCATTGGTTTACTCATGTTTTGCAGCTGCAGTCTTATCGCAGAGCTGCGGCGCGTGTCCTGGGTTCGCAGACGAATCGACTCTAGGGCGATTGTAGGCCATAATCTAAATCCTCAAGCCCCTAAACCCTAACCTTAAATCCTCAACCCTCAACCCTCAACCCCAAACCCTAAACCCTAAACCCTAAACCCTAAACCCTAAACCCTAGACCCTGATCAGAGGGATGTCGGGGCTTATGGGCCGCTATGAGGTTCGAGCCTGGGGGTTCGGGTCTTTGCATACGGCTTTCGCGTCGGGGCTCAAGATCTTCACGCATGGTAGAGTGTAGGGTTCAGGGTTCAGGGTTCAGGGTTCAGGGTTCAGGGTTCAGGGTTCAGGGTTCAGGGTTCAGGGTTCAGGGTTCAGGGTTTAGGGTTTAGGGTTTAGGGTTTAGGGTTTAGGGTTGAGGGTTGAGGGTTTAGGGTTTAGGACAGGGACCTGCAAGAGAGTTCGAGGAGGGGAAAAAGGGTGGGGATTTAGAAAGTTTAGAGGGTGGAGAGTTGGAGCAGCACCGCACGCTGACATCCCTGCGACGGCATGCGGCCGCCCTCAAAAGGCTCCAAAGTTAAGCATTCCAGGCTCAGGGATTGTTGCCCAGGGTGGCCCTGAAAAGCCGAAGTAGATCATCGCTTCCGTCAGAAACCCCCTGAAGAACAAAGAGGGTCCCCTGGCTGCACTTTCGCGTGCTGAACGCAGAGTCAGGGGGTTTGCAACAAAAGCGAACTCTATGGCTTCCACAACAAATGAGGTAGTCAGAAGTCGAATGAACGAAAAGGATCCTGACCTTAGGGCACTATACTTGCACTACATGCTTGCGGGAAGCTGCGACTTTGCTGAACAAAGTCAGGTGCTGATCGTGCTTACAGTTCCGAGCTCATCCTCTGCTTGGTGTGTGTGGGGGGGGGGGATGGGTTCCCTAAACCCTAAACCCTAAACCCTAAACCCTAAACCCTAAACCCTAAACCCTATTTGCTTCGCACCCAAGACTCCAATACTATAACCCGTACTCCCAGAACCTACCTGAAACCCCTTCTGCAGCTTTCTGGTCTGCGTACTTGCTCTTCGAGTTCAGATCTTGTAACACGAAAGTTAACCCCCCACATCTTGTAACACGAAAACTAACCCCCCAACCCTAAACCCTAAACCCTAAACATTTCCGAAAGAGAGAGGGTTTGGGCATGGGTCGCCCCGAAGCTCTGCACGCACGTTTGGCAGCTCGAGCTTTCTAAATGCAATCCTAACCACGATCCCCCTAAACCCTAAACCCTAAACCCTAAACCCTAAACCCAAAACCCTGAAACCCTAAAACCCTAAACCCTGAACCCTAACCCCGAAACCCTAGCTCTAAACCCTAAACCCGAAAACCAGTTCAACCCAGTGGTCTTCGCAACTGAAAAACCTTTGAGCTTGGACGATTGTCCAGAGTCCGGGCATTGTCATACAGGAAGTACCTACTACACGGGTCGGAATAAGGGTTCAGGGTTTAGGGTTTAGGGTAAGAATATTCCCTTATAGCCCCTTTTTTTGTTATACTGCAAGAACCCCCCCCCAAAAAAACAACCTATTCTAAGTATTAAGGCCCCTGTAGTACTTGGGCATCCTACACCCTCGAGGCAAGCTTGATCTTGTAGCTTGGTATAGGGTCTAGGGTTTAGGGTTCAGGGTTTAGGGTTTCGCAAGGCTTGCAGTCGTAGCCACGAGTGCTAGGGTCTGCGAGTGTTGCTGAGACTTTCCGGCCAGAACATTATAGCCCGGATGCAAAAAGAAGGGTTTAGGGTTTAGGGTTATGTGAGTGCCCCTATTGCATGTGCTGGCTGTGATGGCAAAGGCAGTACGGTGTGTGCGTGCTTGAGGAGGGTGGGAGGGGTGGGGGAAACCGGAAAGGGGCCTTGATTTGGATATGCACATGTACCCCCGAATCATTCCAGGACCTTAGAACCCCGAAGCCCTGCAAAGGGAAAAACTCTAAACCCTCAACCCTGAAACCCTGAACCCTGAACCCTAAATCCTAAACCCTAAGCCCTAAACCCTAAACCCTAAACCCTAAACCCCACCCACAACCATAAGCGCTAAGCCCTAAGTCCCAGGATGGGGACATCGTGAATGAGAAGCGGATCGTACAGGAGCTGAGGTGGGATTGGGTGCTTGGTGTAGGGTTTAGGGTTTAGGGTTTAGGGTTTAGGGTTTAGGGTTTAGGGTTTAGGGTTTAGGGTTTAGGGTTTAGGGTTTAGGGTTTAGGGAGGACAAGGTTCGGGCCTCAGTCTGGTCCAGGCAATGAAGCAGCTTCCAGGTGCAAAAGCGTTTAGGCTTCAGGGTTGGGAGATCTTCCTGTTGGCACAGATGGGGTTCTGCATACACACCCGGCGAAGATTCCATGGCATTTCGCGGACAGGTTTAGGGTTTAGGGTTTAGGGTTTAGGGCTTAGGGCTTAGGGCTTTGGGTTTTGGGTTTTGGGTTTTGGGTTCCGAATAGCACATTTCGCGCTTCCTTCCCTGTTTCTGGTCGGAGAACTCTTGAGACGCTTCACCTGTAAAAGGAACGGAAAAGAGCTGCAGGTCACCACAAAAGCCAAGAAGCTGTGGTCCCCCTTGCTTGCCCTTAGAGCCTTAGACCTTCCCCTTCCCAGCCACCCGTCAAAATGCTCCCAGCAGTGCTAAACAGAAGCTTGCGCTGCAGAAAGCTCTGGAGAGTTTGCGCCAGAGTGAAGGACAAGGCATCTGCGGTAAAGATGGCAAAACCTAAACCCTAAACCCTAAACGGTGAAGCTGACACAGTCCCATGCAGCCGAAGGTGTGTTATTCTCCAGCTGCCCAGTGACCCCGAGCTTTTGAACTGTTGAGAGACCACATGAGAGCACCCAGCCGAAGCTCCCTAACCCTGAACCCTAAACCTTAAACCCTAAACCCTAAACCCTAAACCCTAAACCCTAAACCCTAAACCCTAAGCCCTAAACCCTAAACTGTTGCAGGAAGATGCAGGTTCGAAGCTTAGCATCTCGCGTGTGCTGCCTCCAGCTTCGCGACGTTCGGGGGGTTTGTCTTCGGCAGAGAGGCACTAGGAGCCGGACTTCCATACATCTACGTAGTGTTTAGGGTTTAGAGTTTAGGGTTTAGGGTTTAGGGTTTAGGGTCAGAGTTCAGCAGGTTCAGTGCTCAGAGATTTGTCACGCAAAGAGAATATTCTAGTTCGTCCCCTGCCAAAAGGGACGCCCTGTGCAACTCATGAGCTGTTTCAACCCCCCGGAAGCCTAAACCCTAAACCCTAAACCCTAAACCCTAAACCCTAAACCCTAAACCCTAAACCCTAAACCCTAAACCCTAAACCCTAAACCCTAAACCCTAAACCCTAAACCCTAAACCCTAACCCTAAATCCTAAACCCAGGACTATCCGATCTCTGTTTTCTTCATCGGCATCGGCACGGGCCAGGCAAGCGCACTGGATGTTGCAGGGGGTTGGGAGGCGTGGCTTGAGCTGTTCCGCCTTATACCTAACAAGGGTTTAGGGTTTAGGGCTTAGGGTTTAGGGTCTAAACCCTAAACCCTACACCCTAAACCCGAAAACCCTAAACCCTAACAGTCCATAATGGGGATTATATAAGGGGGTATTCTAATCCCAATTATGGACTGTTAGTATAGGAGGGAACATCCCAAAGCGTGGGGTTCAAAGCCTTGGACCCGGATGCTCCTAAAGTTCAGGGCCTCCGGCGCCTTAGCCAGGGCCCTTGGGGTAGCAACACCTCATTGCCACCCTATACCCTAAACCCTAAACCGTAAACCCTAAACCCTAAACCCTAAACCATGGCTCTTCTTGTTTGGGACTACTTGCTTGAGATTGCTCATGTTATTGGGTCCTTAAGGGAGAGGGGTTCAAGAAGTGTATATTAACCCAAGGCCTCCCTAGTCCTTATCCCTTAAGTCCTTAAGGCTTCCCTAAGCTTCCCTTAAGGACCCCCCATGAAGCCCCTCCCCAATCCTACACCCTACGCCCTAACCCTAAACCCTAAACCCTAAACCCTAAACTTATAATCACGGTTCCGTTTTTTTGGGAGATATCGGGCCATACTGCAAGCCTGTGCCCACCTCTGACACACCTCGGGCTCCCCCAAATCGGTTAGGCCACACATGCCGCAAAGTCTCCGCCGTATATATATGTATATATATATATATACAAATATGTATATATACATACATACATACATACATACATACATACATATAAGGCTATGTAGATATAGATGGATGCAGTAAGCCGCTAAGAAGTAGTCAGGGCCTGCTGTCCCGATCAGGACTTCAAGTTCTGGCGCGAGCTCCCGGACTCCACGGTGCTGGACTTCGATCGGGACACTTGCGCTCGCGAACTTTTTCCGTGGGTTTAGGGTTTAGGGTTTAGGGTTTAGGGTTTAGGGTTTAGGGTTTAGGGTTTAGGGTTTAGGGTTTAGGGTTTGGTTGGTACCCTTTACCCTTTTCTGGGGTTATGGGTTCCCTTGCCATATCAAGTAAGCAACCCAAAAAAAGGGGTGTCCGTAGAGAACTAGGGTATTATTGCCATCAAGTTTTACAGGGCTTCGGGGCCAGGAGTGCTGAAACGCAGTCTGGTTTGGGCGTCTAAGTCTAGGATGCCCAGTAGTGCCCTTATTCCCTTTTTGGGGGGTTTAGGTTCCCTTCTAAACCCCTTTAAGCAAAAAAAGGGCACCCTTCTTAAGCTTAGGTTACTGGGCAGCCTAGAAGTATCTGCAAGATGGTCACTCCTCTACATATGGTCCCTTTTAGGGGTGACTATTCTAGGGCGGCCAGTATACCCAAAAACGGACCCACATCTTGGGGTTTAGGGTTTAGGGTTTAGGGTTTAGGGTTTAGGGTTTAGGGCTTCAGAACTGAACATATGGGTACATCGGCGGGCACATTGCGCGTTTAAGGTTTCCGGGGGATTCTTCAGCATGTCGTCGAAGGCCCGGCGTGGCAGCTGTTTGGAGCCAAGCCTTGAAAGGCTTAGGGTTTAGGGTTAGGGTTTAGGGTTTAGTGTTTAGGGTTTAGGGTTTAGGGTTTAGGGTTTAGGGTTCAGGGTTGAGGGTTGAGGGTTGAGGGTTGAGGGTTGAGGGTTGAGGGTTTAGGGAGACGAAGCCCTATTAGTAGACATATCAACCGAGTGTCCCAGAGCATACTTTCTCGGGCCCAGTGGTATCCTGTCCCCTGTGTTGGCCCAATGGAACGCCTTATATAGGGTACTCTTGTTATAGTCGGGTTGCTGGGCCTGGGGTACCAAGACATAGGTTCTGTAGGTGAAGTCGGAAAGAAGGCTCTTAAACTACAGCTTCAGAGCATGGGCCGACTAGGGGGGGGGGGGGTAACCCTAAACCATAAACCACAAAACAAAAAAAAACATAAACCCGCCCAACAAGGACCACGAGATGCCCAGGCTGTGCCACCATGCTTGTCTTCTAAGAGCGAACTCGAGGCCCTCAGACCCTGAGCATTTCGGGCCGGGCCAAAAAAAACTCATAGAAGAAGGTCCCCCTCAGTGGTAGCCGTTATAGGTTTCCTTGCCGCAACTTCGTTGAACCAAAACGGGTGGCCGCCGTGGGTTGAAGAGGTCTTTTGGTTTAGGGTAACAGGGTTTAGGGTTTAGGGTTTAGGGTTTAGGGTTTAGGGTTTAGGGTTTAGGGTTTAGGGTTTAGGGTTTAGGGTTTAGGGAACCCTACAGAAGCTGGCAAGGCCTTATGGCCGCAGCCCCGGCTACCTTCCCTGGTTCGCAGGATTTCGACAAGAAGAACGTGGAGCACATGCTCGCGACACAGTCGGGGATCATTTTAACGTTGGTTTTTGCAGGGCTTGGAGTTTAGGGTTTAGTTTAGGGTTTAGGGTTTGGGGCTTGGGGTTTGGGTTTTGGGATTTGGGGTTTAGGGTTTAGGGCTTAGGGCTTAGGCTATGGCATTCCCCACCCATCCCAGATGGAAAAAGGGTTTAGGGTTTTCAACAGAGGGTTTAGGGTTTAGGGTTTAGGGCTTAATGTTCAGCATCTCAAGTCCAAGCATTTCACTAGTAGAGCTCCTTACTCCGGTATCGAATATCGACCCACCCACCCATTGGATCCCATAACATTATGAAAATATTTTACTTTAGGTTTAAACTAAACTTTTTGGTTCAGTCGGCTGCCGCCCAGGGTGGACCCTAAACCCTAAAGGCAGCCCAGAGCAGGGCCTAAACCCTAAAGCCAGCCCAGAGTAGGCCTTAAACCCTCAATAAAACCAGCCCCGAGTAGGCCCTAAACCCTAAAGCCAGCCCAGAGTAGGCCCTAAACCCTAAAGACCCTAAAGCCAGCTGGTGGAAAAACCGGGAAGATTTGGTGGAAAACGGAAAAGTTTTTGTGGAAAAACCTGCAATATTTGGTGGAAAACCGGGAAGTTTTGGTGGAAAAACCGGGTCTTTTTTGTGGAAAACCTGGGTTTTTTGTGGAAAACCTGTAAGTTTTGGTGGAAAACCTGGATTTTTTTGTGGAAAACCTGGAATTTTTTGTGGAAAAACCGGGAAGTTTTGGTGGAAAAAACCGGGATCTTTTTTGTGGAAAACCGGGAATTTTTAGTGGAAAAACCTGGGGTTTTTGTTGGAAAAACCGGGAAGTTTTGGTGGAAACCGGCATTTTTTAGTGGAAAAACCTGGAATTTTTGGTGGGAAAACCGGCAAGTTTTAATGGCAAAACCTGGATTTTTTGGTGGAAAACCGGGATTGTAGAAAACCGGGAATTTTTGGTGGAAAACCGGTATTTTTTTGTGGAAAACCAGGAATTTTTTGTGCAAAACCGGGAATTTTTAGTGGAAAACCGGTAGTTTTTTGTGGAAAACCGGTAAGTTTTAGTGGAAAAAACCTGGAATTTTTGGTGGAAAAACCGGGAAGTTTTAGTGGAAACACCGGGAATTTTTAGTGGAAAACCGGGAATTGTTGGTGGAAAACCTGGATTTGTGAAAACCGGTAATTTTAGTGGAAAACCTGTATGTTTTTGTGGAAAACCGGGAGTTTTTTTATGGAAAACCGGTAGTTTTTGGTGGAAAACCGGTATGTTTTTGTGGAAAAACCTGGAATTTTGGGTGGAAAACCGGGAATTTTTAGTGGAAAAACCGGGAATTTTTGGTGTAAAATCCGGCAAGTTTTAGCGGAAAAAACCGGTTATATTTGGTGGAAAACCGGGAATTTTTTGTGGAAAACCGGGATTGTGGAATAACCGGGAATTTTTGGTGGAAAACCGGTATGTTTTTGTGGAAAACCGGGAGTTTTTTTATGGAAAACCGGGGGTTTTTGGTGGAAAACCGGGAATTTTTAGTGGAAAACCGGGAGTTTTTGGTGGAAAACCGAGAAAATTTAGTGGAAAACCGGGAATTTTTGGTGGAAAAACCTGTAAGTTTTAGTTGAAACCGGTAATTTTTAGTGGAAAACCTGGAATTTTTGGTGGAAAACCTGGATTTGTGGAAAACCGGTAATTTTCAGTGGGAAACCGGTAATTTTCAGTGGAAAACCGGGAGTTTTTAGTGGAAAACCGGGAATTTTTAGTGGAAAAACTGGGAAGCCATTAGCCATTAAATATACAGAGGATAGAGAGTGTTTAGGGTTTAGTTGGGCTTCGGACCTGCGACTTGGGCTTCGCTTAGGGCCACCCTGCAAAAGAGACTTAGGGCGAGGACATGAGCCCCTGAATGCTTATAGTGAAGTCTGGATTTTTTCCCGCATGTAGGGGTATCTTAAGGTTAAAAAACCCTAAATGGATATTTTTTTACTGTTAACAAAAACCCACCTTGGGCCTGTCTTCCGGTCGACTTCTTGAGTGCTGTCTTGATCGCTACGAAAGGCGCGTTGGGCTGGAGGCCCAAACCAGAGATCCTTTCACACGTGTTGGCTTACAGCTTGGCAAACATCCCTAAACCCCAAACCCTAAACCCTAAACCCTACATAAACCCATGAAGCCGTCCCGCAGCGTTGGGCATCTTGCCCCACTTGTCGGCTTGCGCTCCTCACGCACACCTGCGCTTGGTAGCCCAGTGGTTTTTGTTTCCCTTTTTTTGGATATGGGTCCCCTTATAAAGTAGCCAACCCCCCAAAAAGGGGTGCCCTTATTATCATATGGTCACTGGGCTGCCAAGTACAGTCGGTGACTCGTATAGCCCGTTGACGCCATTGAAGCAAAAGACGCCCCCCAAGCAACCCTGCGGGCCCAAGACCCCATTCTTTAAGGCTTTTCATCTGTGTTAGGGTGCAAAGATCTTGCTCTTTCGGTTCTTGGGTTCTTGGACCCTTCAGGGTAAGCCCTGAACCCTCAGAAGCCGAAGGGCCGAACAGCACTGCGCGCTGAGGAGCCACAAGGCACAGCGCCGCGTGGCGCGCTTCGTGAAGTTCAGCGAGTGCGCACTAGCTGTTGGAGTGGGAACGGGGAGTGATATGAGTGAATTGGAGGGAAAGTGATTCCCAGAGACAGACAGAGAGAGAACAAAAAAGAACACAGACTAAACAGGAAAAGGCGAGAAAGAGCGAGGGAGGGAGGGAAGTAGGGAGGGAGTTGAGGGCGGGGGGAAGCGATGCAACAGGGCAACAGGGACTCTGACTGTAGGTCAAGCAAGCAAGCCTGAACAACTTCGGAGGGGCCCTAAACCAGAAACCTTGCAGTTGATCTCTCAAAGGTTCCATGTACCCAAAGTCATGATACCTGGACCCAGAACTACTCACTACAATTTGCATATAAGAACCCCCCGAAGAAAAATTAAGGTTATATGTTTATATATACATAAACTTACTTACTTGTTTTTGGGGGTTCTTCAGCAGATAGTAGCTAGCGACTAGTGTTGGTCCCATGGGCCCCTTGGGTTGGGATGGTTGTCATGCGTGGCGGACTCCAACTCACCTGCAGCAAGGGCTCAGGCATTTGGGGTACCATCACGTCTTTGATCCATGCCTCGGACGCATCGTTGACAAATCCCGAAAGAAAGCACCGGCAACATCGTGGTGAGCTTCGGTTGCAGTGGCCGAAGATGGTAGTTTAGGGTTTAGGGCTTAGGGTTTAGGGTTTAGGGTTTAGGGTTTAGGGTTTAGGGTTTAGGGTTAGCGCTGCAGACTCTCTAGGCCCCTCGATCATGGCTTTTAGGGGCCTTTGCACAACTTCGAAAGTCCGACTTTCGTTCATGGCCGCTCCCCCGCCCCCACCCTTCCGACAGAAAGCCTTCACAAACGCACTACACCACAATGGCATACTTTGTCGTAGTCGGGGTTGGGCGTAAACAGTGGTCAAGTAGGGTGGTCGTCTATGAGGCACAGTTCCTAAACCCTAAGCCCTAAGCCCTAAACCCTAAACCCCAAACCCCAAACCCCCTTGTTTGGGGTCAAAGCACCCATGGAGAAGAGCAGATCGTCCGACGCCCTGGTTTTCGGAGCTCGGGCAGATGCAGCTTTCCCTGGAGGCGCCCCCTCCACTGTTGCGGGTCTAAAAAGTTGGCCTTTTTTCAGGGTTTAGGGTTCAGGGTTTAGGGTTTGTCAAAAAGGGTTCAGGGTCTCTTCTAGTATGCCCGTTTGGCTACCCAAAATGGGCCGCAGAACCTAGATCAATCCCCCCGCCTAGGCGCGCAGAGCGCCCAACAGGTGGCATCCCTGAGGATTCTGGCTTCTTGAGCCCTCCAAAAAACACGCTCGGGCCCCTGAACCTGGAAAGGGCCGACTTCTGAAACTTGGGGAACGCCACAGGGTTGTCGGGAATGTCGGGGTGGTTCGGGACCTAACCTGCTACAACTGCCGACTCCGCGAAGCCCGAAACCCGAAACTTTACAGGCCACTAACCCCTGGGCTTACCCTAAACCCTAAACCCTAACCCTAAACCCTAAACCCTAAACCCTAAACCCTAAACCCTAAACCCTAAACCCTAAACCCTAAACCCTAAACCCTAAACCCTAAACCCTAAACTTGACAGGAGGTGATCGCGCAGCACACCTTCACGAGCGAACCCTACCGGAGCCAGAACAGACTCGGGAACCACTCACAGTCGCCCCGCACCCGGAGGCCTTAAGGGTTTAGGGTTTAGGGTTTAGGGTTTAGGGTTTAGGGTTTAGGGTTTAGGGTTTAGGGTCAGTCAACTTGAACCCCTCCAAACCCAAGACCCTCGCAGTTTGGGACCCGATGCCCTAGTCAGGGTGAGAGTTTTAGGGAGCCTTCAGGAGGGGGTTTACGAATATAGGGGACCCCTAAAGAGACCCCCAAACAGTAGGATTCCCTCACGTAATACAGACCCCAAGAAGGTATACCCCTAGTTTCGGAACCCTAAACCCTAAACCCTAAACCCTAAACCATATACAACTCAAGCTCTTGTCCGGCCAGGGCCGTCCTAACGCACCCGAAATTGAGCAGCGGCTCGGCGAAGCCAAGTTTTAGTAGGGGAGGTGGGGGGGGGGGGGGGTTTAGGGTTTAGGGTTTAGGGTTTAGGGTTTAGGGTTTAGGGTTTAGGGTTTAGTGTTTAGTGTTTTGGGACGGGCCTTCAATCAGAAGTTGGGGGGCCCTGCAAGCTCTAAGCCGCATTCGCACCTTAAACCCTCAAGCCCACCCATTATAGGGTCACAGTCAACTCAGGAGCCCCTTGAACCCACAAAACAACCCGGAAAAGCTTCAGCACTTGCATACGATGGCCCCCTAAACCCTAAACCCTAAACCCTGAACCCTGAACCCTGAACCCTGAACCCTAAACCCTAAACCTCAGGGTTTCCTGAGCCTGAAGCCCAGTAGAGAGATCAGCTTACCAGGCAGGATGTCTCGCAAGCCGCCGGAAGAACATAACTGTCGCTAGAAGAATGCCAGGGCCCATGTGGTGTAAACCCTAAGCCCTAAACTCTAGACTCAAAATCCTAAACCCTTAAACCCTCAACTCTAAACCCCTGGGGCTAAACCACCTAACTGGAACTTCGGTGGGGGCTTTCGGGGGCTTTCGGTGCAAGAAGGCAGATTGCGCACGATTGAGAGACATGGCACATGGGCATGCTGCAGCCGTGAGGCTCGTGTGGGTGCAATCCTCTCGGTGCCTTCTTAGAGATTTTCCCGAAATTCACTTCGTAATCCGTGCATAATGAAGCAATTCTCATGGCCTTCTTGGGCCATGATGTGGTGCCGGCCCCAGAGCTCTTTCGGACAGTTGATGAGCACATGAGCGTACCCTGATTCGTATGATGGGAGTTCTAAGCGTTTTCGGGTGCGTACCACATCATGTTGCGAAGCTATACCCTCCGACCCTGAACTCTCACCTGCGGTTGCCCCTGCCAGAAGAGGGTTGTGACCCAAAGCCCGTCTAAGCCCCGTCCCCTCACCTCGTCAACCACAGGGTGCTGCTTTCCTTGGCTGCATCCGTGAAGTTTTCCCAGGCAACGGGCGGCTTTGGTGTGTAGAGGGGGGTTTGCGCGTTGGGACGCAGCTTGCCGCCTAAACACCCCGAAACCCGAAATCCACGGTTCCAAGAGGGTTTGGGGCTCACAGCCCAGGGTGTTAATCTAGCTCCCAGTCCACCCTGAACCCTGGAGACTGCCCAATGCAGGAGGACGCCGCAAGCGCGGAGAGCCAGGTTCATGCGTCCCTTGCGACGGATGTGGGCAGCGCCCGGGGTGCTCTGATTGCGCGCTCCTCGCAGGTCCCGAGGGTCTCGGAAGTTTGGGATCTTGGCGTTTTCTTTCGACGTTTCCCTCAAGAACACCAAAACGGCCTTGAGTTCAGAAGCCCACCAGGTCTCAGCCCAGCGCGTCAACTCTTCCAGGCAGCAAGATCTCGATGCTGCGGTGTCCTCGAAATTCATTGAAGTCATTACGAGTCCCATCACGAACGTCGTGAACGATGCGGTTGATGAGGTGTCAGGTGCCGTAGATACCATCGCATCTGTTGCCGACACGCTCCATGAAGCCGGCATGCAGCTGGGCACAGCAGTTGCCAATGCAGCTGCCGTGGTCGGGAATCATGTCGTGAAGCCCGCGATCACCAAAGCTGCCAGTTTGCCATCTTCGGTTCGGAACCTGGCAAACGAGCTGGGAGAGGTACGGTTTAGGGTTTAGGGTTTGGGGTTTGGGGTTTAGGGTCTATAGAGGTGGCCGTCGATGTGGCTTTAGGCTTTAGAGTTTAGAGGTGGCCGTCGATGTGGGCAATGCGGTGGAAGATGTTGGGCAGATGGCCGCGGAGGCAACGGTCAACCTGGCCGGGGATATCTTGGAGCGTGCCATCAGCTCCGTCGAGTCAGGTGCAAGGCTGGCGAACAAAGTCGGAAACCTCATCGAAGAGAAAACCCGAGCCTAGTCCAGGATGTGTCCTATAGGGCTTGGCAGCCCAGTGGTACCCTTGACCTTTTGTTGTTGTTTGGGGTTCCCTTAAATCAAGTAACCCACCCAAAAGAGGGTGCCCTTAATTAAGATTCGGTTGCCGGGCTGCCAAGAGTGTGATTGGAGAGGTATAGTAGGCGGGACAGAACCCTACACCCTAAACCCTAAACCCTAAACCCTAAACCCTAAACCCTAAACCCTAAACCCTAAACCCTAAACCCTAAACCCTAAACCCTAAACCCTAAACGCCGGTTGCCTCTTGAGGGCCCCCTTAAGTCAGCTCTTCGACTCAAGTCTCCCTGGCGAACCCTTTGATGAAGGCACCTATATTTTCTGAACCCCAAGCCCTGTCAACCCCAAACCAAGCAAAGAACCGAAGCCCTAAACCCTAAACCCTAAACCCTAAACCCCATCAACCCAATCTGAGGAGCATTGGGCTCAGAGATCTCCAAGTTGGGTCCGCTGGTGGCCGGATTGGCTGCAGATGCCTGGGACAAAATCAAGGACTTCGTGACTTAGATGCCGTGAAACCCTAAACCCCTAAACCCTAAACCCCGAAACCCCGAAACTCCTAAACCCTAAGCCCTAAACCCTTAAATCCCTAAACCCTCAACCCTAGAGTCCATATCAGCTCTGCATTTCAGGGATCGGGTCTAGGGCTTCGGTAGGTTAGAGCAAGGGAGGCAAGGTCGGGGCGCGTTGCTTCGAGTTTGGGAGGGAGGAGGGGGACCAAACCTTCCCTTAAGAACCCTAAACCTACTTCCTTGTAGTTTACCTAAAGAATCCCATCGTATGGTTTTTGGTAATATCCTACAAAAGAGTAGCTTTGGGTTCTTAAGGTATGTAGGCCTCGCCTTATAACTCCGAGGTGAGCTGCTTGGCAGAGACTGACGTCTTCTGTGAGATGTTGATTGGTGACGAGTGCGACTGCAGTGGCAAAAGCCACATCAAAGTCTCCGCCGATGACTTCTCCATGCGGTGTGTCTTCAAAGTCACTTGCTAGCCCAGTGGTACCCTGTTGCCCCCCCTTTTTTGGGTTCTAGGTTCCCGTGTAAAGCAACCAATCCCAGAAAGGGTGCCCCTATTATAAGACATATACTGCATTATGTTACATCATGTTGTACTAATCTCTTATTATAAGAAGTTATAATATATGATAGTAACCAACCCCAGAAAAGGGTGCCCTTATTGTCAGATGGTTACTGGGGCTACCAAGGTCATGTCTGACTTTTCTAAGGGCTACGGCTGGAACTCCACGAAGGATGACAAAAAAGCGGGGAAGAAAGGCAAGGACGGCAGCTAGGTCGATGTTGGCGCTGTCTTTGCATATCTACCACGCAAGCTCACTAAAAAAAAATGTAGGGTGACTGTGGTTAGAACCTCAGGCCACTTCTGACCCTTCTTCTGCTTTCCCAGCTAAAGAGTCCCAAACCCCAAACCCCAAACCCTAAATCCCAAAGTCGAAACCCTAAACCCTAAACCCCCCCCCCCCCCGCCCCCCCAACCCCCCACACACCTCAAAAATTCAAGAATGGCCGAGGCAAGCCCGAGGTACCTGGTGAGGACTTCGAGCAGCCTCCCAAGAGCAAGGACAAGCCCCTGAAGCCAAGGACCGGACTCAAGGCGCGACTGGGTTAGGGTTTAGGGTTTAGGGTTTTGGGCGTAGGGTTTAGGGTGTAGGGTGTAGGGTTTAGGGTTTAGGGTTTAGGGGGTTTTGGTTTGTTTGAAAAGGGTTTAGGGTTTAGGGTTTAGGGTCAGGGCCAGGGCTTTGTTGATAAGAATCCTAGCTTAGTCCCTTAACTGTAGTTAGTATAGTAAGGGTGCCCCTCCTTGTTGTCGCAGACATGTTGAACATTGGTATGAGCAACATTACTCGCATCCATGTTCAGTTGCTATGTTTACCATTCTTCCTTGTAAGGCGAGTTACGATCATCTGGGCCGCCCTAATCTGGAACCCCCAAATAGTAGGATCCCCTTATAATCAGGACCCAATAAGGTGCCCCTACTATCGTAAACCCCCATGTTGCATCGTGCCCGCCGTGTTGCATCGTGCCCGCCCTAAACCCTAAACCCTAGACCCTAAACCCTAAACCCTAAACCCTAAACCCTAAACCTTGGAGGCCAAGAAGTCGCGTTGGCCATCAGGGACCTGCGAATCAAAGCTAGATTTGGCTTTCGAGGGCGCCGCGCAGTTTGAGCCAGACATTCAAGTGAGACTTGGGCTTAAGGTTTAGGGTTTAGGGTTTAGGGCTTAGGGTTTAGGGCTTAGGGTTTAGGGTTTAGGGTTTAGGGTTTAGGGTTGAGGGTTTAGGGTTTAGGGTTTAGGGTTCGTTCCGAGCGTCGGGGTTTGTCGTAGGGTGGGCTCAAGTGTAAGGCCTGCTGAGCGCTCCTGCGAAGCCTCAAGCCCTAAAGCCCTAAAACCCTAAACCTGCTGCTGCAGATTTTGCTGCAGAAAGCCCTAAACCCTAAACCCTAAACCCTAAACCCTAAACCCTAAACCCTAAACCCTAAAACCCTAAAACCCTAAACCCTAAGACGCTCAGGCGGGTGAAGTTCAACGGCGAGACGGAGTTTACCCTCAGAGGTTTGGTCCGCGTATCGCTCGATGCACCTCGGGGACCGAATCAACCCTGAAAGGTTTATCCCTAAACCCTAAACCCTAAACCCTAAACCCTAAACCCTAAACCCTAAACCCTGACAAGGCATTGGCCGAAGCAGAGGGCAGCTGCGCCTTGAAGGCCACGAGGTTGTTCCTTGGATGGAGTTCAGGAGGTTCCTGGGGTTTAGGGTTTAGGGTTTAGGGTTTAGGGTTTAGGGTTTAGGGTTTAGGGTTCAGGGTTTAGGGTTTAGGGTTTAGGGTTTAGGGTTTAGGGTTTAGGGTTTAGGGTTTAGGGTTTAGGTATATAAACCCCACACACCCTATGAAACCCTATGAAGCCCTATAAGCCCTAGAAAAAACCCTAAGGCCTTGAAGCTGGAGAGTGAATGCAGCATGCAAGGTCTAGTCGCATCCCGGTCTGTGATCTGTCTAGCTTCAAGATGCTGTCTAAGCATTCGGAGGGGGACTGTTGTTGAGGTGAGGTTTAGGGTTTAGGGTTTAGGGTTTAGGGTTTAGGGTTTAGGGTTTAGGGTTTAGGGTTTAGGGTTTAGGGTTTAGGGTTTAGGGTTTAGGTTTAGGGGTTAGGGTTTAGGGTTTAGGGTTTTGGGTTTAGGGTTTAGGGTTTAGGGTTTAGGGTTTAGGGTTTAGGGTTTAGGGTTTAGGGTTTAGGGTTTAGGGTTTAGGGTTTAGGGTTTAGGGTTTAGGGTTTAGGGTTTAGGGTTTAGGGTTTAGGGTTTAGGGTTTAGGGCTGAATCAAAATCTCGACCCAGCCTGCAAAATATGTCGAACTCTGTCCTTTCCGAAACTTCGGACCCCCATAGAGAACACTAGGACCCAGAGTAGGCCCCCTTTTGGGGTTCGATTATAAGCCCTGCTAAACCAACAAAAAGGCACCCTTTTCATTCCTAGGTTACTCTTGGGTCTAGAACACGTCTTGTGGTTGGCTCCGTGTGTGTTTCCACCGAGTATGCCGTGAAACCCTATAAGAAGATCGCCCGCAACCCCCACAAACCCTAAATCCTAAACCCTAAACCCCAAAAACCCTAAACCCTAAACCCTGCACCCCAAAAACCCTAAATCCTCTCCAGATCTCCAGGTTTCCCAAGGTCCCCAAGAAGAAGGTGATATGTGCAAAGTTCTTCTGCCTCATCCTGCTCTTTCAGATGAAGGCGGAGCTCGAGATGACTCTGGGAAGCATAACTCTTGGATTTAGGGTTTAGGGTTTAGGATTTAGGGTTTAGGATTTAGGGTTTAGGGTTTAGGATTTAGGGTCTAGGGGTGAGGGTAATTAGAATCGAGTCTTGCGGGTTATTTTTGTATAAGTACAAAGGGACTATGAGGCAATACAGTAATTATTCCAACCCCCTATCTTAGTGTTTGCCGTAGTGCTTCGGGTTCCGGGCTGAAGGTGCGGGAGTCGGCACTCCCTGTGCATAGTTCTATTTAGGGGACTCGGGAGGCGCGGGCATTTTCGGGGTTTAGGGTTTAGGGTTCGGGGTTTAGGGTTTAGGGTTTAGGGTTTAGGGTTTAGGGTTTAGGGTTTAGGGTTTACCAACAAGGTCTTCGTTTACGAAGAGGGGCCCGAAACCCAAAACCCTGATACCACGGGGTAAAAGAGTCCCTGCTTGGGTTGACCCTCAACCCTCTAAACCCTGCCCTAAACCTTAAAACTCAACCAGGACCCTAGGGTTTAGGGCCTATGTGCCATGGACCTTTACGTACAATGTGGGAACCGCTTTTTTTCAATCTTAAAACTTGTCTGTGCAAGTAGATTTTCACTAAACCGAATATCAAACCGATCGTAAATTGCAAGTTCCTCCTCGCAAATTCCCTTGAACACAACACCAAACCAAATGCAAACATTAACTTCTGCAACGCAGACAAAACCTTTAGAAAGACATTTTCAACCAAGAATACAAGTTTAACTCTGCCTTTACAAACACTTCAATCCAAAGTCCAAACCAAAGTAAACACAACTTGTGTTGCCGTGAAGTTGAAAAAAGCCCCGAATCAAACATTGAATCTTGCCTCTGTAGACACTCGTAAACAAGAATCTGAAATAAAAGGTGGGCACGAAAACCTGCCCTTACAAAACACAGAATAAGTATGTGACATAGATTTATACATGAGTGCATATATATATATATATATGACGTATGGTTGTTGAAATCTTCAAGACATTTTTCGCTCAAAGCACTGGTTGTACAAGATGTCTTCATTACGTAGTAGTCGTTGTCATATTCCACCCGGAAATGAAGTTTCGACTCTCACACTGGCACAAGGTGGGCGAGGCTGCTGGTCAATCTGGTGTAACCATATAACAAACACAAAAAACACAAGTGTTCTTTCATTTTCTATGAGAAGATATAGGAGCTATTTCATCTCCTACTCAGAGATAGAGTAACTCTTTCGCAAACGAATAAGAGCGTCTTAATCTCCCGACACTGGGTAGGGGAGCTCACATCTCTACGATCTCCTATCTTCTATCTCAGTCTCGCAATATGTCATGAGAGGCCTCCGCTAGCTTTGCGCAGGAAAAGAAAGAGAGTTCTCTACTATGTCAGTTTTTTCAGAAATAGCTTCTCTATCAATGAAGAGGTCATAAGAGAAGCCCTTTATCTCTTCATAAGAAATGACAAAGCCCTTCGAACTTTTTACGAGAGATCTCTCCTTTACCCTAAATAAAACAACTAAACATGTGAAGGCCTTTCTTTACTCCTTAAGTGGGGACATTACACAACTCATCAGTTTCTATCGTTTATGTGAGAGAGTCTATTCTATCTTTAAATGGGTCATCTGAAAGCTCCTTTGTCTCTTTGAAGGGGATGAGTCTCTTCTGAAAAGGCTCCTCCAAGGTATCCCCGCTCTCCTTCTTTCTTTAGGGAATGACAGAGCTCCTTAGCCTTATTTACCCTTATTCCTCATGGCAGGCTGCATTGCTGGGGCCAAGGCGCACAAGAAACTTCAAACCAGCAGAGCACGTCAGCATTTCCAGCCGATATGGTCTTGCAGCCGCTGCAGCTTCGTAGGGCGTGGTCTACGAGACATCTTGAACATGCACACACATCGTCTCTCTTCTGCCGGTCTGGGACACAGAAGACAAGTTCCAACACCTGATCCCGAGCATCATGTTCCTCACAAGTAGCGGTAGGCCCTTCACCCCGGATTTTTAGGGGCTGGGAGTAGTTTTAACAGGCAACGCGAGGTGGGGTTGGACTGCGTAATCTTGCAAAAGTCTTTCTCCCACTTGAAGAAGTGTTTCCTAGAAAGAGATATCGGGAAGGATCTCTCATTTCCTCGAGAGAGGGATCTTTTATTGAAAATAAAATACATGAGGTTTTTCATGTTCCATTCGGAGACAGAGAGGTCTCTCATTCTGCATTAACAGATCGAGGACATCGTTCATTTCCGTTTTTCATTTGCTATGAGAAGGTAGGGGGGCGGGGGGGGGGGGGAATGGGCTCTCTCATTTCCGATTGCGAGACAGAGGGGCATAGAGGGGATCTCTGATGTCTTCGAAAGAGAGATCCTCCACTCAGGAGGGACACAAGTTATTCCATTTCCAAAAGAATAGAGGAGCTCTTAATGCCCCATCTCTTATTATAAATAAACAGAGAGGATGACGTCGATTCGTTTCCATTCTTTTGTTCTTGTTTATCAAAGGTCTCTTCGTTTCCTACACAGGACTTCTTTTGATTCCTATGAGAAGATAGAAGGCTCTTCTTTCGTCTCCTACTCAGAGATAGAAAGATTGCATTGGTAATACAAAAGAAATCATAAGAGCTCTCTCACGCCCTCTCTTTCGTGTCTCGTCAATAGGTAGAGAAATTCTCAGCTCTACCGTTTCCTATTTTTTACCTGAAAGAGCTTCTGTCTCTCGCAATAGGTCATGAGAGACCTCCTCTATCTTTTTGCAGGAAATGAAAGAGAGTTCTCTACAATTTCTGTGTTTCAGAAATGTTTCTCAAGCAATAAGAGAAGCCGTTTGTCGCTTCATAGGCAACGACGGAGCTCTACTACCTTTTTTCTTGAGATCTCTCCTTTACCCTCAATAAAAGCTTTGAAGGCCTTTCTCTATCCCTTAGATTGGACCCTAAGAATTTGGGCTACCCTAAGAATCCAAAGCTACCCTAAGAATCCAGGCTACCACCAAAACAAAAAAACACAACCCTAAGAATGGGCTACCCCAAGAATCCAGGCTACCTTAAGAACCCAGGCTACTCTAAAACACCAGGCTACCACCAAAAAGCAAGCTCAAGCCTAAGAATCCAGGCTCACCGTAAGAATACAGGCCACCCCTAAGAATCCAAGCTATCCTAAAAATCCAGGCCACCACCAAACAAGAACTCAGCCCTAAGAATACAGGCTACCCTAAAAAGCTTCCCTTAATAATCGAGTCTACCCTAAGAATCCAAAATACTAAAATAGAAAGTGAATGAACAAAGTGAAATGAACGCCCCCATTATCTTCTTTCTTTCGCTAAATCACAGATCACACGTTCATTTCATTCACTGTATCTGTTGGGATTAGTTGAAAGAAGATAATAGTGGGCGCGGAAAAAGAGAACACAAAGAATGCCCCGTTCATTCGTTCACATGTTCACTTCATTCTCGTATTAATATTGTAACCTCTGGAATGAATTCTGGGTGGTGAAAAGAATTGAATACCAGAAGTTAATAATGCAAAAAACAAAATTTGTAACACTTATAAAATAATTTAATTCTGGTGCCCCCCCAAAAGAATTTAATTATTCAAATCAGGGATTTGAGTAATTAACGTATGTAAGTTCTGGGGCCTCCCAAAAGAATTTAATTATTCAAATCAGGGACTTAAATAGTTAAATTATTTAAATTCTGCGGCCTCCCAAAAGAATTTAGAATTTAAGTATTCAAATCAGGGGTTTGAATAATTAAATTATTTATTTAAATTATTTAAATGATTTAAATTGTTTTGAAATATTTAAATTATTTGAACGGTCTGGCTGTTGGAGGAATGAATTTATTTGAATAATTACATTCGGGAGGAATGAATTTATTTGAATAATTACATTCGGTAGGCCCCAAATATAATTTAAATAATTTAAACAGTTTAATTATTTAAAATATTTTGGGGCCTCAAGAATTTAATTATTCAAAAAAAATCATTCCTCCAACAGCCAGACCATTTAAATAATTTCAATAATTTATATAATTCACATGATTTAAATAATTTCATTATTCCTTTTTCCGCCTCATCCCCGCACCCCTTCGCAAGCAAACGAATTCCAAGCCCTCACAGGGGACATACTTCATCAGGGACGCGGGAGAGTTTGAAGTGAAGAAGTCTCGTTAAATAGCTTAATTCGTTGAAGTAATCGGATTGTTTTACATGAGTATCACTTCCGTGAATAAATTATTTAAACTATTTAAAGTATTTAATTTATAAAGCTTCCTTCTACACTTGAGCAAACCAGGCTTTATAAATTGTATAAATTTCATAAATTTTATAAAAATTTTTAAATTTCACCTTAAAAGGGTAAGATGTAGAAAATTTATACAACTTATAAAAAAAATTTGGGTTTCAGGCGTCCCGGGAAACTGTAAAATTCATAAAACTTATAAACTTTCTTAAATGTATAAGTTTATAAAATTTATAAAGCTTCCTTCTACACTTGAGCAAACCAGGCTTTATAAGTTATAAAATTTCACCTTAAGAGTAACATTTATAGAATTTATAAAATTTATAAAGTTTTGGGTTCAGGCGTCCCCGGAAACCTTAAATTTTCTTAAATATATAAAATTTTTTAAAATGTATAAAATTTATAAAGCTTCCTTCTAAACTTGAGCAAACCAGGCCTTATAAATTTTATAAATTTGATAAATTTCACCTTAAGGGTAAAATTTATAAAATTTATTAAGTTTTGGGTTTCAGGCGTCCCGGGAAACCTTTAAAACTTATAAAATTTAGAAAATTTATAAAATCTATAAAAATTTATAAAATTTATAAAGGTTTTGGGTTCAGGCGTCCCGGGAAACCTTTCAATTTAATAAAATTTATAAAATCTCTAAAATTTATACAATTTATAAAATTTAAAAAGCTTCCTTCTAAACTTGAGCAAACCAGGCTTTATAAATTTTATAAATTTTATAAATTTCACCTTAAGGGTAAAATTCATAAAAATTTATGAAATTTATAAAGTTTTGGGTTCAGGCGTCCCGGGAAACCTTTAAAATTTATAAAATTTATAAAATTTATAAAGCTTCCTTCTAAACTTGCGCAAACCAGGCTTTATAAATTTTATAAATTTTATAAATTTCACCTTAAGGGTAAAATTTGTAAAATTTATAAAATTTATAAAGTTTTGGGTTCAGGCGTCCCGGGAAACCTTTAAAATTTATAAAATTTATAAAATTTATAAAGCTTCCTTCTCAAATTGAGCAAACCAGGCTTTATAAATTTTATAAATTTCACCTTAAGGGGAAAATTTATTAAATTTTCAAAATTTATAAAGTTTTGGGTTCAGGCGTCCCGGGAAACCTTCAAAATTTATAAAATTTATAAAATTTTTAAAATTTATAAAATTTATAAAAATTTATAAAATTTATAAAATTTATAAAGCTTCCTTCTAAACTTGAGCAAAACAGGCTTTATAAATTTTTATAAATTTTATAAATTTCACCTTAAGGGGAAATTTATAAAATCTATAAATTTTATAAAGTTTCGGGTTCAGGCGTCCCGGGAAACCTTTAAAATTTTGAAAATTTATAAATTTTATAAAACTTATAAAATTTATAAAGCTTCCTTCTAAACTTGAGCAAACCAGGCTTTATAAATTTTATAAATTTTATAAATTTCACCTTAAAGGGTAAAATTCATAAAAATTTATGAAATTTATAAAGTTTTGGGTTCAGGCGTCCCGGGAAACCTTTAAAATTTATAAAATTTAGAAAATTTATAAAATTTATAAAATTTATAAAATTTATAAAGCTTCCTTCTAAACTTGAGCAAACCAGGCTTTATAAATTTTATAAATTTTATAAATTTCACCTTAAAGGGTAAAATTTAAAAAATTTATACAGTTTTGGTTTCAGGCGTCCCGGGAAACCTTTAAAATTTATAAAATTTATAAAATTTACAAAATTTATAAAGCTTCCTTCTAAACTTGGGCAAACCAGGCTTTATAAATTTTATAAATTTCACCTTAAGGGTAAATTTTACCAAAATTTACAAAATTTATAAAGTTTTGGGTTCAGGCGTCCCGGGAAACCTTTAAAATTCATAAAATTTATCAAATTTATAAAGTTTATCAAGCTTCCTTCTAAACTTGAGCAAACCAGGCTTTATAAATTTTATAGATTTTATAAATTTCACCTTAAGGGTAAAATTTATAAAAATTTATAAAATTTATAAAGTTTTGGGTTCAGGCGTCCCGGGAAACCTTTAAGATTTATAAAATCTATAACGAATTTGAGCAAACCAGGCTTTATAAATTTGTAAATTTTATAAATTTCACCTTAAGGGTAAAATTCATAAAATTTTATGAATTTATAAAGTTTTCGGTCCAGGCGTCCCGGGAAACCTTTAAAATTTATAAAATTTATAAAATTTGTAAAACTTATAAAATTTATAAAGCTTCCTTCTAAACTTGAGCAAACCAGGCTCTATAAATTTTATAAATTTTATAAGTTTCACCTTAAAGGGTAAAATTGATAAATTTATAAAATTTATAAAGTTTTGGGTTCAGGCGTCCCGGGAAACCTTTAAAATTTATAAAATTTATAAAATTTATAAAATTTATAAAATTTATAAAAATTTTTAAATTTTATAAAGTTTATAAAAATTTATCAAATTTATCAAATTTATCAAATTTATCAAATTTATAAAATTTATAAAATTTATAAAGCTTCCTTCTAAACTTGAGCAAACCAGGCTTTATAAATTTTATAAATATCATAAATTTCACCTTAAGGGTAAAATTTATAAAATTGATAAAATTTATAAAGTTTGGGTTCAGGCGTCCCGGGAAACCTTTAAAATTTATAAAATTTGTAAAATTTATAAAATTTACAATTTTTTTTCAAGTTTCCTTCTAAATTTGAGCAAGCCAGGCTTTATAAATTTTTTAAATTTTATAAATTTCACCTTAAGGGTAAAATTTATAAAATTTATAAAGTTTTGGGTTCAGGCATCCCGGGAAACCGTTAAAATTTATAAATTCATAAAGTTTATAAAATTTATAGAGCTTCCTTCTAAACTTGAGCAAACCAGGCTTTATAAATTTTCTAAATTTTATAAATTTCACCTTAAGGGTAAAATTTATAAAATTTATAAAACTTATAAAGTTTTGGGTTCAGGCGTCCCGGGAAACCTTTAAAATTTATAAAATTTATAAAATTTATAAAACTTATAAAATTCATAAAATTTATAAAGCTTCCTTCTAAACTTGAGCAAACCAGGCTTTATAAATTTTATAAATTTTATAAATTTCACCTTAAGGGTAAAATTTATTAAATTTATAAAATTTATAAAGTTTTGGGTTCAGGCGTCCCGGGAAACCATTAAAAATTATAAAATTTATAAAATCTATAAAATTTTTAAAATTTATACAATTTATAAAGCTTCCTTCTAAATTTGAGCAAACCAGGCTTTATAAATTTTATAAATTTTATAAATTTCACCGTAAGGGTAATTTATAAAATTTTTAAAATTTATAAAGTTTTGGGCTCAGGCGTCCCGGGAAACCTTTAAAATCTATAAATGTTTATAAAATTTTTAAGATTTTTAAAGCTTCCTTCTAAACTTGAGCAAACCAGGCTTTATAAATTTTGTAAATTTCACCTTAAGGGTAAAATTTATAAAATTTATAAAATTTATAAAGTTTTGGGTTCAGGCGTCCCGGGAAACCTGTAAAATTTATAAAATTTGTAAAATTTACAAAATGTTTAAAATTTATAAAAATTTATAAAATTTATAAAATTTATAAAATTTATAAAGCTTCCTTCTAAACTTGAGCAAACCAGGCTTTATTAAATTTATAAATTTTATAAGCTTTATAAATTTTTTAAATTTTAAAGGTTTCCCGGGACGCCTGAACCCAAAACTTTATAAACTTTATAAATTTCAAAAATTTTTCCCTTAAGGTGAAATTTATAGAATTTATAAAATTTATAAAGCCTGGTTTGCTCAAGTTTAGAAGGAAGCTTTATAAATTTTATAAATTTTATAAATTTTTATAAATTTTATGAATTTTAAAGGTTTCCCGGGACGCCTGAACCCAAAACTTTATAAATTTTATAAATTTTATAAATTTTACCCTTTAAGGTGAAATTTATAAAATTTATAAAATTTATAAAGCCTGGTTTGCTCAAGTTTAGAAGGAAGCTTTATAAATTTTATAAATTTTATAAATTTTTTAAATTTTATAAATTTTAGAATTTTTAAAGGTTTCCCGGGACGCCTGAACCCAAAACTTTATAAATTTTGTAAATTCTATGAATTTTACCCTTTAAGGTGAAATTTATAAAATTTATAAAATTTAAAAAGCCTGGTTTGCTCAAGTTTAGAAGGAAGCTTTATAAATTTTATAAATTTTATAAATTTTATAAATTTTATAAATTTTATAAATTTTATAAATTTTATAAATTTTTGAAAATTTTATAAATTTTATAAATTTTTTAAATTTTATAAATTTTAAAGGTTTCCCGGGACGCCTGAACCCAAAACTTTATAAATTTTTTTTATTTTTTATAAATTTTACCCTTCAAGGTGAAATTTATAAAATTTATAAAATTTATAGAGCCTGGTTTGCTCAAGTTTAGAAGGAAGCTTTATAAATTTTATAAATTTTATAAACTTTATAAATTTTATAAATTTTATAAATTTATATATTTTAAAGGTTTCCCGGGACGCCTGAACCCAAAACTTTATAAATTTTATAAATTTTTATAAATTTTACCCTTAAGGTGAAATTTATAAAATTTATAAAATTTATAAAGCCTGGTTTGCCCAAGTTTAGAAGGAAGCTTTATAAATTTTGTAAATTTTATAAATTTTATAATTTTTAAAGGTTTCCCGGGACGCCTGAACCCAAAACTTTATAAATTTTATAAATTTTATAAATTTACCCTTTAAGGTGAAATTTATAAAATTTATCAAATTTATAAAATTTATAAAGCCTGGTTTGCTCAAGTTTAGAAGGAAGCTTTATAAATTTTATAAATTTTATAAATTTAATAAACTTTATAAATGTTAAAGGTTTCCCGGGACGCCTGAACCCAAAACTTTATAAATTTTATTGTTTTTTTTTTTTTTTTTTTATAAATTTTTCCCTTAAGGTGAAATTCTTTTAAAATTTATAAAATTTATAAAGCCTGGTTTGCTCAAGTTTAGAAGGAAGCTTTATAAATTTTATAAATTTTATAAATTTTATAGATTTTGCCTTAAGAGTAAAATTAATAAAATTTAAAAAGTTTATTTCTTAAATATTTTAATTATAGATACCTATAAGTATATATATATATATATAGAGAGAGAGACATACAGAAGGGGATTTCCCACACTATACATAGAGGTCCTACGTACTTAGGGCCTATAGGGTTTAGGGCAAACCCTAAACCCTAAACCCTGTGCCCCTAGGAACGGCGTCTTGACGGGAACCCTGGAAGTGGGTGCTTCCATGGACTTCGAGATCGAGGGCACGGTGACTGCCAACAAGGATCCTAGGATTCCCTGGTACAAGGAGGGTTTAGGGTTTAGGATTTAGGGTTTAGGGATTCGGTAGCCCAGTGGTACCCTTTTCCCCTTCTGTTGGCTCAAGGTCCCCTTATACAGTAACCAAGCCCAAAAAGGGTGCCCTTATTATCATATTGTTACGGGCTACCAAGTATGTTTAATGAGCCCTGCGACATAGCAATCGTAAGCAAGATTAAAGCTTACGTTTAAGGGAGTATATTGCTAAACCCCTAAGCCCTAACTTTTATTGGAGGTTCCGGAAGCAAAGCCTAGGATGGCGAGGCCGATGTGTCCTTTGCAAGCCCGAAAATCAAGCACGAGGCGGGCATGTTTCCACCGTAAACCATGTTTAGTTTTTGGGGTTTAGGGTTTTTGGGTGGATGTCAGAGCCAAACTCTGTAAACCCTTTGTGAGACCCCAAGCCTCCCAAATCTACCCAAGAGGATTCAAGCCATGCAGCCATTTGGCACGGCAGAATGTAAGTATATCCTAAGGGACTGGAGGGAGGTGACTGCCTCCTTTAGGGTTTAGGGTTTAGGGTTTAGGGTTTAGGGTTTAGGGACCCTATGGGTTTAGGGTTTAGGGTTTAGGATTTGGGGTTTAGGGTTTGGGGTTTAGGGTTTAGGGTTTAGGGCAGTTTCTGGCAACATCCACAAGAGTCCGGATGCAAAAAGGGTTTTAAGTTTATAAACCCTAGAACAGCACATGCCCTGAAGCCCTGTATCCTCGGCCCAAAGTTTTCAGCTTCATGACCTAGATGTCATCTCCAAAGACAGAAGATTAGAGCTCGTTCAGGTTTTAAGGTTTAGGTTTGAGGGTTTACCCGAGAACAAGATTCCAAGCGCGAGGGATGGGTTGACAACGCTTGGGGCTGAAAGGAGTTTGTAGAGTCCTCCGCCCCTGCCAGGAAGGCTTCGCGATCGGCGCCAGTGCTTTCGCTTCCGTGCGCGTGGCCGCAGGGCCAATCTTTACAGTTCCTGCCTCAGCTGGTCTCGTGTTTAGGGCAACTTATTGCGTTTCGGTAACCTCGAGCTGTGGGCAGGGTCCTCTTGATGGCCCACCTGTGTGCACGTCTCTCTTATTTCACTTCTTTGGCAGGGAAACGGATGAGTAGTGGGTGTTTCGATGTTAGAGATTGCAGGTAAGATGCGGAGAGTTTGAGAGAAACCAGCTTTACTGCATGCAGTGCAAAAGGTCATCGTATGCAGTGCGCAAGGTCGTCGCAGCTTCTTCTCATTCAGAAGCGGCTGTTCGTCCTTCTCGAAAGCCCATAGCCAAATACTGGTGTGGGAATCCCATATGCCTAAGCTGCACGAACAGAAAACAGCAAGAACCAAAACGAAGTTTAATTTGCAGCTTGCAGCCTTGTTCTCCATTCCTGGTTCGACATGGGCGGGAAGGGCACAGCACACTGTGGTTCACACTTCATTTTTTTGCCGAAGTTGCCGGAACCACATGTAGGGGCCTTTCAAGAGGAGAATCAGACAAGCTACTAAGGATTTCTGAAGCAAGGCGTCCCAAAAAATAGGCGCCCTCCCAGAGAGCGCGACGAAGGTTTGGCCCATGCCGGGCGTTGCGGTGAACTGGAACCCCATGTTCCACGCGGAAGCTCGAGCCGCGGGTACATTGAGCTTCAAAGCTGGCTCGGGAGTGTTCCTCCTTCAGGACTCCGACACATCCCCTGCCTCGAACTTGCTTCTATACCCTCCTTGGGAATTATATTTTTGTGTGTTTATATAAACCCCAAGAGGATGTTAAACAAATTATGTTGATTAAGGTTCTAAGGGGAGTCTAGGCTTGCGACCCAAGCTACTGATGGAGTCTCCATGGCTTCGAACACGACCTTCGGCCAGCTCGAGATGTGTGGTGCAGCAGCCGCATGCTCAGGTCCTGTCTCTGTGTCCACACATCTATGTCCCCCTTGGGAATTCTTCCTTTTTTAAATGTTTGTTTAAACAAAAGCCCAAGAGAATATTAAACATACATTTTTATTAAGGTTCTAAGGGGAGCATAGACATACACATTGCACCACATGTGAAACTTGCCAGCCGCCACCGCGGCTGAAGTTTTTCGCAGTGATTGCGGTGACGGCCGAGGCCTTAAATCTGTTTGTTGACACCGATGTCACGGCCTTCTCGCTGCCGCATCTGAGTAGCAGCCGGGTAGGGTTGTTGTTTCCTTTAGGGTTTAGGGTTTAGGGTTTAGGGTTTAGGGTTTAGGGTTTAGGGTTTAGGGTTTAGGGTTTAGGGTTTCTAGCCAACCGCGACAGATAAGGGAGACCTTTCGAATGGAGCTTTCAACGCAAATTCTCAAGGACCGGCTTGAGTGGGCCCATATAGGGTTTAGGGGTTTAGGGTTTTAGGTTTAGGGTTTAGGGTTTAGGGTTAGGGTTTGGGGGTTCATCCATACACGGGGTGCAGGTTTGAACTGGCGCACTGAGAACTTGGGGTTGAGGGTGTAGGGTTCAGGGCATAGAACCCTAAGCCCTAAGCCCTAAACCCTAAACCCTAAACCCTAAACCCTAAACCCTAAACCCTAACTTGGTTTTCTGCGACAGCGAATGTGAAGGACAGAATTGCCGATGCCATCGCCAAGGGCGCCGCCTTAGTTTTCGGCATGATGGCCAGCTCCTCATCTCTCCATAGCCAGGCTTGTTTAGGGTTTAGGGTTTAAGGTTTAGGGTTTAGGGTTTAGGGCTTAGGGTTTAGGGTTTTAGGTTTTTAGGGTTGCGCCCCTTAGTTCAGGAATATACCCTGAAACCATATAAGGGGCCCTTCTTATGATTCAAGGGTATATTCCGTATAATTATTGTGCACCTTGTTTTCTTGACGTTGTAGTCGGGCGGCACTTGAGGAAGGCGCGGGACACTAACGGGGCTGCCCCCAGGTACCCCCGCCCTCTTTTACTAGGATCCGGAGTAGGCCCTCATCCCCCTTTTTGGGGGGCCTCAGGGTCCCTTACAAGCCCCTTTAAACCAAAAAGGGTAGTCTCTTTGCTGAAGCTACTGCTTGCACTACATGAGGCCCGGGTCTACAGTGCATTCCGGGAGCAAGCACGGTGAAGTCGACCTTTCAGGATGTGATAACGAAGGCCACCTCGGCGATTACCAGCTTGATCCCAGACATCCAGTTCCTTCGTAGCAGAGTAGGTAACCTTTAACCCCTTTTCTTTTTGGTTATTCTAATCCCAATAAAGTCCCAAAGGTTAACCTTCAATTCCCCCAGGTTACTGGACAACTAAGGTTCAACTTCGAGCTCAAGTCAGTTCCGTTGGCGGTTGAGACGATGTACCTCAGTTCTTGTGTGGGTTGGAAAGGGGGTTTTTGCATAATGCATGCCTTAGGGCTCCTAATGTAGTATGTTTTTGGCGTAATATACTCTAACCCCCTCTAACTAACCCAAAAAGGATCTACATGTGCATTTGAGCCTTCAGGTATCCTCCAGGTACCCCGCAGAAAAACTAAAAAAAAAAAACAAAAAAAAACTTCAACCCTAGAAGCCCTAGAACCGAATAGTAGAGTAGGTGACCTCAAATAACCTTTTTGGGGCATAGTAATCCTATATCATCCCATAGGTTAACCCTTGAGCTTCCCTAGGATACTGGACAACTAAGAGAAGGCCCTGCCAACCAAGGTACTGCACTGAGGCCTACAAGACACCCGGTTTCGACACCGCCCCCTGTGCAGCCGAGCTTGGATGTAAGAACTCGGGCAGGACTCCAGAGGAAGGCAACGAAGTTCTTCCTCCAGAGCAAGCACCTTGTGAATTGAATTCGGCCTTCCTCCCATTTGTCCGCTGCGGAGTTTTTTGTGGGTTTAGGGTTGAGGGGTTACAGGGGTTGTAGGGGGCATCGGCGTACGGTTTATAGGGGTTATTATAGGGGTGAAGGGGTGATAGGGGGTGGTAGGGGCTTAGGGCCGACACCCAACTGTGAACCCCCCCCCCCCCCCCCCAAAAAAAAAAAAGAAACAAACAAAAAAAACAACCCTAAACCCTAAACCCTAAACCCTAAACCGTTCCAAGGTAGTGAAGCACGTCGAGCCCACCGGCGCGGCCGAGACGTGCTACGACCTTCCAATGGGAGATCGAAGCTCTGCGGTTTAGGGTTTAGGGTTCAGGGTTTAGGGTTTAGGGTTTAGGGTTTAGGGTTTAGGGCTTAGGGCTTAGGGTTTTAGGGTTTAGGGCTCCTTAGAGGGGGCTTGCTCTAAAACTAGAGTCCCTGAGTGGGGCTTCAATCGTATAGGGGGATCCTCAGCGGACAGTTATGTGTAATGTGTATACATAAATATACAAAGTACATACACACACACGTAGATATATGCACATGCATATACATACATATGTATATGTATATATATATATACATATATGCAGTTCTTATATATATATATATGGTGTAGGATGTAGGGTTCGAGTGAACTCTCGGAGTGCTCTTACAGAATGTGGCCGGGAGCTATGGAGAACCCCACCTGGATTAACCGAATTATTCCCTGATGTGTGAAGGAGCGCACGCGCGCACACCCTAAACCCAAAACCGAAAGGCTTAAACCCTAAACATCCCTAAACCGTAAGCCTTATAAACCCTAAGCCCTAAACCTAAACCCTAGACGCTAGCACTAAGGATTCATAGATGTTGGCGACTGGCGTTTGGCAGCCATCGACAACGATCAGTTCAGCATCTCGCACAAGGAGCCTTGGTCCCATCTCTGGGGGGGGGGGGGCACGTTCATAGGGCTTCGGGTTGAGATGCTTTAGGGATTGCGGGTTCGGAGATGGGTTTAGACTATAAACCCTAATAAACACTAAACCCATCAGGGTTTCCAAGGGTAAGGGTTTATGGGTTTGCCGGGCATTTCGCCGAGTAGCTGGGGTGGGGGCTTGCCGATAGTTCCCTCTCAAAACAGCAAGCCCTATGAACTCCTGAATTTAAAACCTGAACCTGAATTTCGGCTTGCACAGCCCTCCCTCAAAACAAGAAGTGCCCGCAGAACAGATTTATGGAACTTGAGGCATCAGCCACGCCGGCTCAAGCCAGAAACACCCCAAATCGGAACACGAACACACACACACACATGCCTCTTGCAGACCGACACAACCCAACCGATAGCAGTACATGCACAAGGCCCCTGCATTGGGCTATGGCGGCTGTGAGTATGATAGCGTAGGTTATGAGTCCCAGAGCCTTGCCTTGTATAGTAGCCCTCCCTGTCCTGAACCCTGAAGCCTCAAGCCTAAACCCCAGCTTAAGAAACCCCAAACCTACATGTTTTGCAGGTTGCCTAAGACTCCTGTATCGGGATTTTAGAATAAGAGCCTGCCAAAGAAACAGGCTTTGGGTTCTTAAGGAACCCCTATACCCTAAACCCTAAACCCTAGACCCTAAACCCTAAACCCCTAAACCCTAAACCCTGAACCCTGAACCCTAAACCCTAAACCCCAAACCCGAACTCCAAGAGCTGCTTCGGCCAAGGGCAAAGCGGACTGCTCGTGGAAGGACCCTTGGCTCAGAAAAAGCAGCCCTAGGGTGCGATGTTTTGGGGGTTCCCTGTTTAGGGTTTAGGGTTTGGGGTTTGGGGTTTGGGGTTTAGGGTTTAGGGTTTAGGGTTTAGGGTTTAGGTGTGGGTTCAGGGCAAAAAAAGTGTTCAGAGTTTGGGTTTGGGGCTTCCCCTCAGTGCCAAATAACTGCAAGCTTCAAGTGTATGATTTTGGCCGTACCAGGGCCCGGGAAACCAGAACTTCTATAATAGAAGCATTACATTGCATGGCTTTCTTATCAAGGGTCTCCAGAAGTGGTATATCCTAGAGTCAATATTTTTCTATCTTAATTCTTTTACTTTCATATCTTTCCTAATCCTTTCTATAATCTCAGAATTTGGAGGTGGTACAGGATGAACATTTTTCCACCATTATCCACTTCTTTTATGACTTTATCACCTTCAAGTACAGGAAATGTCATATTTGGATTATTAATCTCTGGTATATCTTCATGTCTTACATCTCTTAACTTTTGTGCAAGCCAGATGCCTCTTTGGAGGTGTTTCAGCCGAAGATGCAGCCAAGAATAAGTCTGAGTAGTTATTGTAGTTATACAGGGTTTAGAAAGGGCATGATGTTGGCAAGTGCCCTAGGCCTCTGGAAGCATTCATTCGGAATTCTCGTCCAGCAGAACAAGAGTAGCGGGCTTAGCGGGTCAAAATGGGACATCCGACCCCGAATTGCTATTGATGGGTTTTGGCGCCATTGTGGTCGCAGGGGGGGGGGGGGGGGGGGCAGCCGACGTTCTCTGTTTCAGGCCCAACACTGAACCCCTCAAGCCTTTAACACCCAAAGCCCTGAACCCTAAACCCTTACCTTAACCCATAACCCTAAACCTTAAACCCTAAACCCTAAATCCTAAACTAAGCCCCTCAGGCCAGGAAGTGGCTTCCACTCGACATGCCTGGACAGGGCCGCACTGTCACCGGAACTTGGCAAGAGTGCCAGCGGAGATGCTCGAAGGTCCGGGTGTCAGTTGAGGTTTAGGGTTTAGGGTTTAGGGTTTAGGGTTTAGGGTTTAGGGTTTAGGGTTTAGGGTTTAGGGTTTAGGGTTTAGGGTTTAGGGTTTAGGGTTTAGGGTTAGGGTTTAGGGTTTAGGGTTTAGGATGCAGGGTTTGCAACGCTGAACTTGGGCTTATGAATGAGGGTCAGGAATTACTTCGGGTTGGGATGTTTTTCTTTTGATTTTTGGCTGTCTCTAGCATTAAGTCTACTGAGCTCATCGCTCCCTCGACCATGAAAAGCCCGACTACGGCTTGATACTTCAGGTCTCCGGCTGCAGCCATTTCAGTTGGTGGAGTGCCTGGGTCCCTGCTTAGAAACTTGTTTGGCTTTAGGCAGGATAAGACCCCAAAGAAGGATTGTTTTCAGCTGCACCGCATCCAGGTGATGGTGGCTGCCACATTCAGGAGCTACACTTCCACCCCTTGTAGAAGATGTTGTGCATCAAGTGCATCTGGGAGGGCGCCACAGAGTCACATACAAGAATGGCCGGCCTAAACCCTATAAACCCGAAGCCCCAAACCCTAAACCCGATACCCTAAACCCTAAACCCGAAACCCTAAACCCTAAACCCTAAACCCTAAACCCTAAACCCTAAACCTGCCAGCGCTGCAGGACAGCACTTCAACGGAAGCGATCACGGGAAACCATGTCACATCCGGACCACCATCCTGCTGGGCACCTCGGCCTCAGCTTGGTGGCCGTAGGGTTTAGGGTTTAGGGTTTTAGGGTTTAGGGTTTAGGGTTTAGGGTTTAGGGTTTTAGGGTTTTAGGGTTTTAGGGTTTTAGGGTTTTAGGGTTTTAGGGTTTAGGGTTTAGGGTTTAGGGTTTAGGGTTTACGGTTTAGGGTTTAGGGTTTATAGGCTAAGCAGGCGGGTTGTGACAGGTTTGCCATCAGCTGTCGCACCTTGAAGAGAGGCCCCCGACGACGGCTTGGAGTGCGACTACTTCTACCATCAGTCCCACTGCGACGTCCCTGATCTGGGGGCCTTGTGCCTTGGCAGAACGCTAAACCCTAAACCCTAAACCCTAAACCCTAAACCCTAAACCCTAAACCCTAAACCCTAAACCCTAAACCCTAATAAACCCTAAACCCTAAACCCTAAACCCTAAACCCTAAACCCTAAACCCTAAACCCTAAACCCTAAACCCTAAACCCTAAACCCTAAACCCCATCCACTTGTGCCCCACCTGCGCATTGCGATTTGTTGCCGGCCGCCAGGACACCGGCCCACACCGTCCTGGTGCCGGACATCTTCATGGACCGGGGGCCGCGGCATCCCTAAACCCTAAACCCTAAACCCTAAACCCTAAACCCTAAACCCCAAACCCTAAACCCTAAAGAGGGAGTGAGTGCAATTAAAAGCGCAGCATCCCTATGCTTGGTGCCGCCTCAAGACGTCTACCCAACAAAGGTGCTACTCTTAAGAGTAGGGTTTAGGGTTTAGGGTTCAGGGTTCAGGGTTCAGGGTTCAGGGTTTAGGGTTTAGGGTTTAGGGTTTAGGGTTTAGGGTTTAGGGTTTAGGTTGTAGTTTGCCAGGAACACGGCAAGTTCCCCGACCAGCGCCATGGTGATAACTTCTGCATGAGGCGGGGCGTTGCGTGTCGGCGGGTTCCATGTGGAGCGGCGGCAGAGGCAATAGCCCTAAACCCTAAACCCTAAACCCTAAACCCTAAACCCTAAACCCTAAACCCTAAACCCTAAACCCTAAACCCTAAACCCTAAACCCTAAACCCTAAACCCTAAACCCTAAACCCTAAACCCAACAAACTTTTCACCTCCAGGTGCAGAGGCCGCCTTCTCACCAAAAACGGGGGCGACTACAAGTTCTTCCTCAACTCAGATGACGGTCCCTGGAAAGGGCATGGAGGGATGGCAGAGTTTCGTGTGTGTAGGGTTTAGGGTTTAGGGTTTAGGGTTTAGGGTTTAGGGTTTAGGGTTTAGGGTTTAGGGTTTAGGGTTTAGGGTTTAGGGTTTAGGGTTTAGGGTTTAGGGTTTTTTCACCAATGTGCACGCAGGGGTTGTAAAAAATTGGGGGATTTGAGGGTAGATGCTGGCAGAGGTCCCTCGTAGCCAAAGCAAGAGACTAATGCATTGAATGCTGAGATCGTCTGGGGTGGTTTGTGAGCCGGGCACCACACATATGGTTTTGGGTTTTGGGTTTTGGGTTTAGGACTAGGAATGATGCAACTGCGTGGTCTTGATGCCTGCACAACGCATTGATGGTTTCACGCGTGCTTATTTGCATTGACGGACTTCCGGACAGTGGCCATACCAGCCACATGCAAATGTGAGCGTTGAAATCGAAACCCCGTTAAATTAACAAAAGCCCGAAGCCCCAGAATCTTAAGAACTGAGCCACAGCACAAAACCAAACCCCCCAGCTATGGAGGGGTGGTGGAAGGTCCATGGTCGCAGGTTCCATGGTCTTGCATCCTTCCATGTGCCAAACCCCGCTCTTCCTGCGCATGTTGCCGATCCCATGTTGGTGCTTGAAACGCCCGGTGTCGTCGTGGGCTCTTGGTCAGGGTCGTTTCGTGCCTCCATACGTGTTTTCCCATTCCCATGAGCGCGGTGCCCGTCAAGTTCAGAACTGTCCTTCAGGTCGTTGTGTGGGTGGCTTTCCTCTGTTAAGCTCTACATGAGCACAGAAAGTCGTTGAAAGCCACTCGCTCCTTCATCTGCTTTTAAAGGCTCCCTGCTGTACTTGGACGGGGAGAAGATCGTCGACAACAACGGCTGCCATCCGGCTCGGGAGAGGAGCGGCGTAAAGTTCATGAAGCCAGGTTCCCACGACTTGGTGGTGGACTTTTGCGAAGTGGACGGCGGCGAGAGCGTGAAGTTCGAGTACGAGGGCCCGGATAGCCACAACTCCAGGGTCAAGGTCCCCAAGACAGTGCTGAAGCACGAGGCCCCCCAGCTCAAAGCGTTGTTTTTGGACCATGTACATGTGGGACATGTCGCGATGTCACCCCTCAGCTGGATCCTATGATTGTGTGGCCTGGACTCTGATCCCTGCGTCGAATAGGCTGTTTTTGTTTGGAGTGCAGCTAGGTGCAGTTTTTTTTTTCTAGCTTTGCGGACGTGAAGTGCACCCGAAAGGTTCTTGAGGACGGCGTGGAGTGCGACTACTTCTACCAGCAGTCCCACTGCGACGTCCCTGATCTGGGGCCCTTGTGCCTCAGCAGAGAGCTGCACTCGGCCTAAACCCTAAACCCTAAACCCTAAACCCCAAACCCTAAACCCTAAACCCTAAACCTTAAACCCTAAACCTTAAGCACACATCAGGAACCCGAGCCAGACCATCACGGTGCCCGAAATCTTTATGGACTGGGCTGCAACATCTCAGGGCTTAGGGTTTAGGGTTTAGGGTTTAGAGTTTAGGGTTTAGGGTTTAGGGTTTAGGGTTTAGGGGTCACGTGCAGCCAGGAGCAGGGCCGGTGGCCCCAGATACGCCACAGCGATCATTTCTGCACCAGGCGCGCTGGGGGATGCAGGCAAGACTATTGTTTCGATTTCTATGATTGTCGCTATTATTATTTCTATTATTTTATATTACTATCATTACTACTATCATTATTGGAAAAAACTATTTTTACTATTGTTATTCCTATTTTACTCTCAGCATTACTATTACTAGTTAGTACTATGATTAGCAGCCTCTGACCCTTGACCTGCAGGTGCCGGGGCAAGCTTGTGACCAAGAGAGCGGGCGACTACACGTTCTTCCTCAGCTCAGATGACGGCGCCTGGACGGAGAAGGGCATATATATATATATATGCACAAAAAGCTACATATATATGTATATATGTATATGTATATATAATTTAATATAATATATCGGATGTTCAAGGTGTTTCAAGTTCTTGTTGCGGAGCTCTCCTCGTCTGTTTTGGAGGTTCCCTGCTGTACTTGAACGGGGAAAGGATCGTCGACAACAACGGCTGCCATGCGATACGGGAGATCAGCGGCAACAAGTACCATGGGAACAAATGAACCCCGAAAATTGGGGGGGTCATATGCCCTATCCTGCTGCAATTCCTATTGAAGTCTTTGAACCATAAGACCCTTCTAGGGTTCATTTGGCCCCCAAGGTACCTGGAACCAGGTTCCCACGACTTGGTGGTGGACTTTTGCGAAGTGGCTGGCTTCGAGACCCTACGGTTTGAATACCAGGGTCCAGACAGCACCAACTCGAAAGTCGTCGTTCCCAAGACGGCTCTCAAGCACAAGGCGGCTCATCTTATCGCTCCTGCGCTGGGCTTCGCGTGCTTGAATCACAAGTGTTTGTTCTACCAAGTTGCTGCTTCGAATGCACCGTGTGAGTCATGCTGCCAGGGTTTACAGGTTGGCTAGTGGCTCAAGAGTCTTATTTTTAGTTTTGTCCCTGACAGGCCGCCTTTCTTCGGAGTCCATGCAGCCTTGTTTTTCTCAAGGGGGGGGGGGGAGGTACCCACACGGCCCCAGAAATCCTTACCCTAAACCCTTGTGAACCCTAAACCCAAACCCGAAACCCTAAACCCTAAACCCTTTTGGCTGCTTGTGCTGCAGGTCCAGGTCCCCCACCGCGGAGGTGCCAGCGATTGCTACGCAGAGCGAACGCTGGTTGCAGACGAGGGCTCGGGCACCAAGGCTGCATTGCAGTTTAGGGTTTAGGGTTTAGGGTTTAGGGTTTAGGGTTTAGGGGTTAGGGTTTAGGGTTTAGGGTTTAGGGTTTAGGGGTAAACCGAATGAACCCTACTACTCAGGGCTTATGGCACATATACCTTTATCGGAAATGTAGTAGGCTAGGGTATATTAGAACCCAATTTTAGGGTTCATCTGGTCCCCAAGCTTTAAAAAGGGTTCTTTTTGAGGAGGGTGGGTACCTCGGAAACCTTAAGGAAGCTTAAGGGAGCCTTAGGGAATAGTTGGGAGTTCTAGGGAGCCTTGAGTTACATACCCCTCTTGAACCCCTCCCCCCCCCTTAAGGACCCTTTTAGTTTGGCGAACGGCCTTGCATCAGAGCTCGGGAGACCACCGGGCTCCGCCCCCTCGTAGCCCTAAACCCGAATAAACCCTAAACTTTGAGGAGTGAGGGTTTTAGAGTTCGGGCTTAGGGCTTGTAAGAGTTTTTGGTAAAGTTAAGCCCTATAAAGGCCTAAACTGAAAAACGCCTTGCCCAGAAATCCGAAACCCTAAGCTCTGAAACCTGGGCAGGATTGTGGGCTTATAAGCGCTTGTCAGTCGGCCTTAAGATGACCTTCTCCACACAGCACTTATGTTCTGGGGTTGTGGGTGTGAGGTTGAGCGCGGGCGCTGCGGCGCCCCTATCCGTGACGGTTTCACCATGATCTTTGAGGGTGGTGTTGCTGACAAGGGAATGGCACTGGCGTGAGCTCATGCCCGTAGCCTTCCCTTCTATACAGGCACAACTCTTGGCACTTGGCACCCTTAACGTCAGAGTTTGGAGTCTTGGTGTAAACTCTGCGCCTGAAACTGTTGCCCAAAACCCTAAACCCTAAAACCCTAAACCCTAAAACCCTAAACCCTAAAGCCTAAACCCTAAACCCCTACCCAGATTTGTCGCAGAGAGTTCGGATCTCACCTCGGCTTAAGGAGTGGGCCAGCTCCCCGACAAGCACGGCAGCATTTCGGAATGCCAGGCCGGCACTTAGAGTTTCGGGTTTAGGGTTTAACCCTAAACCCTAAACCCTAAACCCTAAACCCTAAACCCTAAACCCTAAACCCTAAACCCAGAAGTGCAATTCCTTAAATGTTTGCACCATGGGATCTCAAGGGAGGACCCCCCAATACCCGAAAGGAACCCCTCCCCCTGCCCTTCCCAATGAATGACCCGGATCTCTCTTCATGGTCCCTCGGTGGCCTCTCTTTCTTCTAGGGTTTAGGGTTTAGGGTTTAGGTTTAGGGTTTAGGGTTTAGGGTTTAGGGGTTTCGTGGCCCTCCTTCGGTACCTACGATGTATCTGTTTTTGGGGGTTTAGGGTTTAGGGTTTAGGGCTTCGGGTTTAGGGTTTCGGCTGCTTCGCGACAAGGCCTCTTGTGGTTCGCGTCTTACGTAAGCCTCGCAGGCGGAATGCTCCAAAATTGGCGAGTGCAAGAGCTTTGCCTACTGCGCCAGCAGCGGCATTTGCCATTACAGGAGCCACGTCTGATCTTCTGCAACTGACCCTCTATACTTAGTAGTAGAGTAGGTAACCTTTCACCTCTTTTGGGTATTCTAATCCCAATGAAAATCCCAAAGGTTAACCTGCAACTCCCCCAGGTTACTGGAGAACTAAGTGTAACCCCCAAACCTTAAATCCCATGTACGGTCCCGTGTCGCACCCACCCCTGAACCCAACTCACCCAAACCCTCGACCCGAAAACCTTAAGCCCTAAAGCCTGTATCCCTTCAAAGCCCTAAGCAAAATCCACAAAACCTTGGAAAAAACCCTAAGCCCCAAACCCCTAACCCCTAAACTCTAAACCTTAAACCCTAAACCCCTAGAACCCAAAAGTCCAGAATCCTACATCGCACCCCCCGGCCACAGGGGGCGACCACATAGGGACATAGGGGAGCCGGACCATGGGGGGTTTAGGGTTTAGGGTTTTGGGCTTCGGATCGACTGCTCCAAGGCCCCGAACCACCAATTTTGGGTCAATCAAGAGCCTCCAAAGCCATGCCACCTCAGGGGTGGTGCCTGAATTTTTGCATGCTGTCTCAAATGCGCGCGTCCGCCTCCTACGCGCGCCAGGTCGAAGTACGCCCCGTGAGGCAGCACGCAATTATTCATGCAGCATGCAACTCGAGGCAGCGTGGCTAGGAAGGCCGTAGAGTTAAGGCAAGCGTTCCTGTAACGAGATTCTCTCTTTTTCAAGGGTTTTAGGGTATATCAGGAACACCCCCCCCCCCCCAATTTCGAAATATCCACATGGGGTCTACGGTACAAGACCCCAAATGACATTGCAGGCAATTGGTGACCCAGGTAAGCCAAGGTTTTCGGCTTAAGGGTTTAGGGTTTAGGGTTACTTGCTTGTTCTTCTTCGGGAATCATGGAAAGGGGTGTTTTGATCCCCCTATTCAACGGGAGCCCAACATAAGACCTACGCCCATCTCGCGACGAGGAACCGGAAAGTTCAGAGAGGTAAGGGCTCCCCTGAGTTCTGAGTTTAGGGTTTAGGGTTTACGGTTTAGGGTTTAGGGTTTCGGGTCTACTGTTCGATTGCGTTTCGGGAACATCTTTAGCTTTTAGTTGTGATGCAACCCTAAACCCTTTATAAACCCCAAGCCCTATGTTTAGTCCCTAAGCCCCCGTCAGCATCAACAAGGGCTGCCAAGAACAGTGGATCTTACTTAGCCAACCGCTCAAAGTTGAACGTTTTTTGGGATGCTGGAATGATAATTTTGAAACCTAGGACTTACTAGGGCGTGAAATCGCCCTGCTGCGTTTTTTTTGCAATGTTTGCTGTCCATTATGGAAACCGATATGGCGGCGATGCAAAATCAAATTCACAATCTATTGTCATCAGATGCTGTTTATTCCACATAGTGAGTTCTGGTATCAGCCGGTATTTAACTTAAACGTATCAGAGCAAATGGCCGCTAACCAGACATACTCTCAGGTATAATCTTCGCCCAAGCTAGCAATGTAAATGCTTTTTGCTGGTTGGTGAAAATTTGATGTCAGTTCTTGATTGCCTAAATGAATGACATTGTTAAACTGCCGTTCAACTAGTTCAGACTAAGCCTATGGATGCTGATGCAAGTTAGCTTTTCACCTTGAGCGCCGAAGTTGACTTGGGGGCATCGGTTGTCCCAGTTGCTGTCCTTCAGGATTTGTTCAATGCTACCGGCCATCCAAAGATATACATTGACATGAGTTTGGCAATGTTTTTGACTTCCAATTATGGCAAACAAACAGCAAAAGCATTCATTTGTTTATTGCTTTCTTTGCACGTTGGTTTTGCATTGCCTACAAACTAAAGACGCAATATATGCAAACTAGATCACTAGAACGAATAGAACGCTGATCCAATCGTTTTACGTTTGTTCAATACTAAGTAACAGAGATACTTCAACACAATCAAAAAAAGTATTTGAAGACGAATTAACGCACAAGCACAGGATTTCATTTCATCCGAATGCCACAATTTGCAAGAAACAGCTAGAAAGCAATTTTCTTGGAAATGCAGAACGGGCCGAGTAAAGACCACCGTCGTTGTCGTCGTCGTAGTAGTAGAAGTAGTGGTTGGATAACCTACGATCCAAAAACAATAACAAACAAAGACCAAAAGAAACACTACCGCAAGTAACAAAACAACAGTACCAAGCAACAGCGCAGAGAAGGGATCAGGAACTGCTGGGAACAAGTTCGATCACGCCCAGCCTCCAAAAGTTTCCGAGACATGGTGCTTGTTGTTGTTCTGGTGTTGTTTTCTTGTGTTGCTGATTGTTGTGTAAACTTTTGGCCCAGTGGAGTGCGCAAGCAGCACGCAATGTTGGTCGTACTGTATTGTTTTTTGAGTTATTGTTGTTGCTCTTGGCTGTCTTTTGCTGGACGGGAACCCTTTATCACCCCCTGAACCCGAACTTTAAAAACCACGAACCCCTTGCCGATATGCCCTAAAACCTAAACCCTAAACCCTAAACCCTAAACCCTACTTAAACCCTGAACACCCAGCCAGGACGAAGGTCCTCGGCGCCCATGATCCTTCCACCACGGATCCGAGCCTCGATCATGTTCGAGAACTCCAAGAATAGCAAGAGATGGGTTGAGGCTGTATTTAGGGGTTTAGGGTTTGGGGTTTGGGTTTGGGGTTTAGGGTTTAGGGTTTAGGGTTTAGGGTTGCCGTTAAGGCCCTAAACCCCTTTGGAGCTTAGGGTTTATCTAAGGTCGGAACCATGTGCACTTAGTATGGTCCCATACCCTTGTGTAAAGGGATCCGAAGTATGGGCCCTTATTATGTATCTTTCGGAAGCACATGTAGCCTTGACTCCGCACCGTGGCTTGAAATGGCTACTCAGCGGGCCCCCTCCGCTGATCTACATAGCGGGTACCCCGCATCCTGAAATCAACTTGACCCTCCGGAGCCCTTCGCTTCACTAAGGGCAAAGCTGCAAGACTGCAAGTCTTGGTACAAGACAGAGTGCAAGGACAGCCAGACCTCCCTGGCGTGTTAAGGTGTACACAGTGGCCACGGTGGTTGAGGGCTTCGGTTCTGGGATGGTTGCTTTCCTAAGAGGGCTGTGTGTGTGCTGCAGCCACTGCTCAAGAGAAGGCTTTAGGATGTGAGGGCTCTTGGGATTCATGCGGCTTAACAGGATTGCTACGCAGAGCGGACGCTGGTTGCAGACGAGGGCTCGGGCACCGAGGCTGCATTGCAGTTTAGGGTTTAGGGTTTAGGGGTTAGGGTTTAGGGTTTAGGGTTTAGGGCTTAGGGCTTAGGGCTTAGGGCTTCGGGCTTAGGGCTTAGGGCTTAGGGTTTAGGGTTTAGGGGTAAACCGAATGAACCCTACTACTCAGGGCTTATGGCACATATACCTTTATCGGAAATGTAGTAGGCTAGGGTATATTAGAACCCAATTTTAGGGTTCATCTGGTCCCCAAGCTTTAAAAAGGGTTCTTTTTGAGGAGGGTGGGTACCTCGGAAACCTTAAGGAAGCTTAAGGGAGCCTTAGGGAATAGTTGGGAGTTCTAGGGAGCCTTGAGTTACATACCCCTCTTGAACCCCTCCCCCCCCCTTAAGGACCCTTTTAGTTTGGCGAACGGCCTTGCATCAGAGCTCGGGAGACCACCGGGCTCCGCCCCCTCGTAGCCCTAAACCCTAATAAACCCTAAACTTTGAGGAGTGAGGGTTTTAGAGTTCGGGCTTAGGGCTTGTAAGAGTTTTTGGTAAAGTTAAGCCCTATAAAGGCCTAAACTGAAAAACGCCTTGCCCAGAAATCCGAAACCCTAAGCTCTGAAACCTGGGCAGGATTGTGGGCTTATAAGCGCTTGTCAGTCGGCCTTAAGATGACCTTCTCCACACAGCACTTATGTTCTGGGGTTGTGGGTGTGAGGTTGAGCGCGGGCGCTGCGGCGCCCCTATCCGTGACAGTTTCACCATGATCTTTGAGGGTGGTGTTGCTGACAAGGGAATGGCACTGGCGTGAGCTCATGCCCGTAGCCTTCCCTTCTACACAGGCACAACTCTTGGCACTTGGCACCCTTAACGTCAGAGTTTGGAGACCCTAAACCCTAAACCCTATAAAACCCTAAAACCCTAAAACCCTAAAACCCTAAACCCTAAACCCTAAGCCCTACCCAGATTTGTCGCAGAGAGTGCGGATCTGACTTCGACTTAAGGAGTGGGCCAGCTCCCCGACAAGCACGGCAGCATTTCTGAATGCCAGGCCGGCACTTAGAGTTTCGGGTTTAGGGTTTAACCCTAAACCCTAAACCCTAAACCCTAAACCCTAAACCCTAAACCCAGAAGTGCAATACCTTAAATGTTTGCATCATGGGATCTCAAGGGAGGACCCCCCAATACCCGAAAGGAACCCCTCCCCCTGCCCTTCCCAAATGAATGACCCGGATCTCTCTTCATGGTCCCTCGGTGGCCTCTCTTTCTTCTTGGTCTAGGGTTTAGGGTTTCGGGTTTAGGGTTTAGGTTTTAGGGTTTAGGGTTTAGGGGTTTCGTGGCCCTCCTTCGGTACCTACGATGTAACTGTTTTTGGGGTTTAGGGTTTAGGGTTTAGGGCTTCGGGTTTAGGGTTTCGGGTGCTTCGCGACAAGGCCTCTTGTGGTTCGCGTCTTACGTAAGCCTCGCAGGCGGAATGCTCCAAAATTGGCGAGTGCAAGAGCTTTGCCTACTGCGCCAGCAGTGGCATCTGCCATTACAGGAGCCACGTCTGATCTTCTGGAACTGACCCTCTATACTTAGTAGTAGAGTAGGTAACCTTTCACCTCTTTTGTATTCTAATCCCAATAAAATCCCAAAGGTTAACCTGCAAGTCCCCAGGTTACTGGAGAACTAAGTGTAACCCCCAAACCTTAAATCCCATGTACGGTCCCGTGTCGCACCCACCCCTGAACCCAACTCACCCAAACCCTCGACCCGAAAACCTTAAGCCCTAAAGCCTGTATCCCTTCAAAGCCCTAAGCAAAATCCACAAAAGCTTGGAAACCCTAAGCCCCAAACCCCTAACCCCTAACCCCTAAACCCTAAACCCTAAACCTTAAACCCTAAACCCCTAGAACCCAAAAGTCCAGAATCCTACATCGCACCCCCCGGCCACAGGGGGCGACCACCTAGGGAGATAGGGGAGCCGGACCATGGGGGGTTTAGGGTTTAGGGTTTTGGGCTTCGGATCGACTGCTCCAAGGCCCCGAGCCACCCATTTTGGGTCAATCAAGAGCCTCCAAAGCCATGCCACCTCAGGGGTGCCTGAATTTTTGCATGCTGTCTCAAATGTGCGCATCCGCCTCCTACGCGCGCCAGGTCGAAGTACGCCCCGTGAGGCAGCACGCAATTATTCATGCAGCATGCAACTCGAGGCAGCGTGGCTAGGAAGGCCGTAGAGTTAAGGCAAGCGTTCCTGTAACGAGATTCTCTCTTTTTCAAGGGTTTTAGGGTATACCAGGAACACCCCCCCCCCCTATTTCGAGATATCCACATGGGGTCTACGGTACAAGACCCCAAATGACATTGCAGGCAATTGATGACCCAGGTAAGCCAAGGTTTTCGGCTTAAGGGTTTAGGGTTTAGGGTTTAGGGTTTAGGGTTTAGGGTTACTTGCTTGTTCTTCTTCGGGAATCATGGAAAGGGGTGTTTTGATCCCCCTATTCAACGGGGGCCCAACATAAGACCTACGCCCATCTCGCGACGAGGAACCGGAAAGTTCAGAGAGGTAAGGGCTCCCCTGGGTTCTGAGTTTAGGGTTTAGGGTTTAGGGTTTAGGGTTTAGGGTTTCGGGTCTACTGTTCGATTGCGTTTCGGGAACATCTTTAGCTTTTAGTTGTGATGCAACCCTAAACCCTTTATAAACCCCAAGCCCTATGTTTAGTCCCTAAGCCCCCGTCAGCATTAACAAGGGCTGCCAAGAACAGCGGATCTTACTTAGCCAACCGCTCAAAGTTGAACGTTTTTTGGGATGCTGGATTGATAATTTTGAAACCTAGGACTTACTAGGGCGTGAAATCGCCCCGCTGCGTTTTTTTGCAATGTTTGCTGTCCATTATGGAAACCGATATGGCTTCGATGCAAAATCAAATTCACAATCTATTGTCATCAGATGCTGGTTATTCCACATAGTGAGTTCTGGTATCAGCCGGTATTTAACTTAAACATATCAGAGCAAATGGCCGCTAACCAGACATACTCTCAGGTATAATCTTCGCCCAAGCTAGCAATGTAAATGCTTTTTGCTGGTTGGTGAAAATTTGATGGCAGTTCTTGATTGCCTAAATGAATGACATTGTTAAACTGCCGTTCAATTAGTTCAGACTAAGACTATGGATGCTGATGCAAGTTAGCTTTTCACCTTGAGCGCCGAAGTTGACTTGGGGGCATCGGTTGTCCCAGTTGCTGTCCTTCAGGATTTGTTCAATGCTACCGGCCATCCAAAGATATACATTGACATGAGTTTGGCAATGTTTTTGACTTCCAATTATGGCAAACAAACAGCAAAAGCATTCATTAGTTTATTGCTTTCTTTGCACGTTGGTTTTGCATTGCCTACAAACTAAAGACGCAATATATGCAAACTAGATCACTAGAACGAATAGAACGCTGATCCAATCGTTTTACGTTTGTTCAATTCTAAGTAACAGAGATACTTCAACACAATCAAAAAAGTATTTGAAGACGAATTAACGCACAAGCACAGGATTTCATTTCATCCGAATGCCACAATTTGCAAGAAACAGCTAGAAAGCAATTTTCTTGGAAATGCAGAACGGGCCGAGTAAAGACCACCGTCGTTGTCGTCGTCGTAGTAGTAGAAGTAGTAGTTGGATAACCCACGATCCAAAAACAACAATACCAAACAAAGACCAAAAGAAACACTACCGCAAGTAACAAAACAACAGTACCAAGCAACAGCGCAGAGAAGGGATCAGGAACTGCTGGGAACAAGTTCGATCACGCCCAGCCTCCAAGAGTTTCCGAGAAATGGTGCTTGTTGTTGTTCTGGTGTTGTTTTCTTGTGTTGCTGATTGTTGTGTAAACTTTGGCCCAGTGGAGTGCACAAGCAGCACGCGATGTTGGTCATACTGTATCGTTTTTGGAGTTATTGTTGTTGCTCTTGGCTGTCTTTTGCTGGACGGGAACCCTTTATCACCCCCTGAACCCGAACGTTAAAAACCACGAACCCCTTGCCGAGTTGCCCTAAACCCTAAACCCTAAACCCTAAACCCTAAACCCTAAACCCTAAACCCTACTTAAACCCTGAACACCCAGCCAGGACGAAGGTTCTCGGCGCCCATGATCCTTCCACCACGGATCCGAGCCTCGATCATGTTCGAGAACTCCAAGAATAGCAAGAGATGGGTTGAGGCTTTAGGGGTTTAGGGTTTAGGGTTTAGGGTTTGGGGTTTGGGGTTTGGGGTTTAGGGTTTAGGGTTTAGGGTTGTTGTTAAGGCCCTAAACCCCTTTGGAGCTTCGGGTTTATCTAAGGTCGGAACCACGTGCACTTAGTATGGTGCCATACCCTTGTGTAAAGGGATCCGATGTATAAGCCCTTTTTCTGTATCTTTCCGAAGCACATGTAGCCTTGACTCCGCGCTTGAAATGGCTATCCTGAAATCAATTTGATCGACCCTCCGGAGCCCTTCGCTTCACTAAGGGCAAAGCTGCAAGACTGCAAGTCTTGGTACAAGACAGAGTGCAAGGACAGCCACTCCTCCCTAGCGTGTTAAGGTGTACACAGTGGCCACGGTGGTTGAGGGTTTCGGTTTTGGGATGGTTGCTTACCTAAGAGGGCTGTGTGCGCTGCAGCCACTGCTCAAGAGAAGGTTTTAGGATGTGAGTGCTCTTGGGATTCATGCGGCTTAACAGGATTGCTACGCAGAGCGGACGCTGGTTGCAGACGAGGGCTCGGGCACCGAGGCTGCATTGCAGTTTAGGGTTTAGGGTTTAGGGTTTAGGGTTTAGGGTTTAGGGTTTAGGGTTTAGGGTTTAGGGTTTAGGGTTTAGGGTTTAGGGTTTAGGGTTTAGGGTTTAGGGTTTAGGGGTAAACCGAATGAACCCTACTACTCAGGGCTTATGGCACATATACCTTTATCGGAAATGTAGGAGGCTAGGGTATATTAGAACCCAATTTTAGGGTTCATCTGGCCCCCAAGGTTTAAGATAGGGTCCTTAAGGAGGAGGGCTGGGTACCTCGGAAGCCTTAAGGAAGCTTAGGGAGCCTTAGGGAGTAGTTGGGAGTTCTAGGGAGCCTTGGGTTACATACCCCTCTTGAACCCCCCGCCCCCCGCCGCTTAAGGACCCTTTTAGTTTGGCGAACGGCCTTGCATCAGAGCTCGGGAGACCACCGGGCTCCGCCCCCTCGTAGCCCTAAACCCTAAACCCTAAACTTTGAGGAGTGAGGGTTTTAGAGTTCGGGCTTAGGGCTTGTAAGAGTTTTTGGTCAAGTTAAGCCCTAAAGGCCTAAACTTTACAAAGCCTTGGCCAGAAATCCGAAACCCTAAACTCTGAAACCTGGGCAGGATTGTGGGCTTATAAGCGCTTGTCAGTCGGCCTTAAGATGACCTTCTCCACACAGCAAACCCTAAACCCTAAACCCTAAACCCTAAACCCTAAACCCTAAACCCTAAACCCTAAACCTAAACCCTGAACCCTAAACTGTGCAGGTTTATGTGGAAGATCCTTATATTCTGGGGTTGTGGGTGTGAGGTTGAGCGCGGCGCTGCGGCACCCCTATCCGTGACATGTTCACCATGATCTTTGAGAGTGGTGTTGCTGACAAGGTAATGGCACTGGCGTGAGCTCATCCCGTAGCCTTCCCTTCTACAGGCACAACTTGGCACCCTTAACGTCAGAGTTTGGAGTCTTGGTGTAAACTCTGCGCCTGAAACTGTTGCCCAAAACCCTAAACCCTAAACCCTAAAACCCTAAAACCCTAAAACCCTAAAACCCTAAAACCCTAAACCCTAAACCCTAAAGCCTTAACCCTAAACCCCTACCCAGATTTGTCGCAGAGAGTGCGGGTCTCACCTCGGCTTAAGGAGTGGGCCAGCTCCCCGACAAGCACGGCACCATTTCTGAATGCCAGGCCGGCACTTAGAGTTTCGGGTTTAGGGTTTAATCCTAAACCCTAAACCCTAAACCCTAAACCCTAAACCCAGAAGTGCAATACCTTAAATGTTTGCATCATGGGATCTCAAGGGAGGACCCCCCCAACACCTGAAAGGAACCCCTCCCCCCGCCCTTCCCAATGAATGACCCGGATCTCTCTTCATGGTCCCTCGGTGGCCTCTCTTTCTTCTTGGTCTAGGGTTTAGGGTTTAGGGTTTAGGGGTTTAGGGGTTTAGGGGTTTCGTGGCCCTTCTTCGGTACCTACGATGTAACTGTTTTTGGGGTTTCGGGTTTAGGGTCTAGGTCTTCGGGTTTAGGGTTTCGGGTGCTTCGCGACAAGGCCTCTTGTGGTTCGCGTCTTACGTAAGCCTCGCAGGCGGAATGCTCCAAAATTGGCGAGTGCAAGAGCTTTGCCTACTGCGCCAGCAGCGGCATCTGCCATTACAGGAGCCACGTCTGATCTGTTGGAACTGACCCTCTTTACTTAGTAGTAGAGTAGGTAACCTTTCACCTCTTTTGTATTCTAATCCCAATAAAAATCCCAAAGGTTGACCTGCAATTCCCCCAGGTTACTGGATAACTAAGTGTAACCCCCAAACCTTAAATCCCATGTATGGTCCCGCACCCACCCCTGAACCCAACTCACCCAAACCCTCGACCCGAAAACTTTAAGCCCTAAAGCCTGTATCCCTTCAAAGCCCTAAGCAAAATCCACAAAACCAGGAACACCCCCCCCCCCCCCCCCATTTCGAAATATCCACATGGGGTCTACGGTATAAGACCCCAAATGACATTGCAGGCAATTGGTGACCCAGGTAAGCCAAGGTTTTTGGCTTAAGGGTTTAGGGTTTAGGGTTTAGGGTTTAGGGTTACTTGCTTGTTCTTCTTCGGGAATCATGGAAAGGGGTGTTTTGATCCCCCTATTCAACGGGGGCCCAACATAAGACCTACGCCCATCTCGCGACGAGGAACCGGAAAGTTCAGAGAGGTAAGGGCTCCCCTGGGTTCTGAGTTTAGGGTTTAGGGTTTAGGGCTTAGGGTTTCGGGTCTACTGTTCGATTGCGTTTCGGGAACATCTTTAGCTTTTGGTTGTGATGCAACCCTAAACCCTTTATAAACCCCAAGCCCTATGTTTAGTCCCTAAGCCCCCGTCAGCATTAACAAGGGCTGCCAAGAACAGCGGATCTTACTTAGCCAACCGCTCAAAGTTGAACGTTTTTTGGGATGCTGGATTGATAATTTTGAAACCTAGGACTTACTAGGGCGCGAAATCGCCCCGCCGCGTTTTTTGCAATGTTTGCTGTCCATTATGGAAACCGATATGGCTGCGATGCAAAATCAAATTCACAATCTATTGTCATCAGATGCTGGTTATTCCACATAGTGAGTTCTGGTATCAGCCGGTATTTAACTTAAACATATCAGAGCAAATGGCCGCTAACCAGACATACTCTCAGGTAGAACCTTCGCCCAAGCTAGCAATGTAAATGCTTTTTGCTGGTTGGTGAAAATTTGATGTCAGTTCTTGATTGCCTAAATGAATGACATTGTTAAACTGCCGTTCAATTAGTTCAGACTAAGACTATGGATGCTGATGCAAGTTAGCTTTTCACCTTGAGCGCCGAAGTTGACTTGGGGGCATCGGTTGTCCCAGTTGCTGTCCTTCAGGATTTGTTCAATGCTACCGGCCATCCAAAGATATACTTTGACATGAGTTTGGCAATGTACTTGACTTCCAATTATGGCAAACAAACAGCAAAAGCATTCATTAGTTTACTGCTTTCTTTGCACGTTGGTTTTGCATTGCCTACAAACTAAAGACGCAATATATGCAAACTAGATCAATAGAACGAATAGAACGATGATCCAATCGTTTTGCGTTTGTTCCATACTAAGTAACAGAGATACTTCAACACAATCAAAAAAGTATTTGAAGACGAATTAACGCACAAGCACAGGATTTCATTTCATCCGAATGCCACAATTTGCAAGAAACAGCTAGAAAGCAATTTTCTTGGAAATACAGAACGGGGCCGAGTAAAGACCACTGTCGTTGTCGTCGTCGAACACTACCGCAAGTAACAAAACAACAGTACCAAGCAACAGCGCAGAGAAGGGATCAGGAATTGCTGGGAACAAGTTCGATCACGCCCAGCCTCCAAGAGTTTCCGAGACATGGTGCTTGTTGTTGTTCTGGTGTTGTTTTCTTGTGTTGCTGATTGTTGTGTAAACTTTGGCCCAGTGGAGTGCACAAGCAGCACGCAATGTTGGTCGTACTGTATTGTTTTTTGAGTTATTGTTGTTGCTGTTGGCTGTCTTTTGCTGGACGGGAACCCTTTATCACCCCCTGAACCCGAACTTTAAAAACCACGAACCCCTTGCCGAGTTGCCCTAAACCCTAAATCCTAAACCCTAAACCCTAAACCCTAAACCCTAAACCCTACTTAAACCCTGAACACCCAGCCAGGACGAAGGTTCTCGGCGCCCATGATCCTTCCACCACGGATCCGAGCCTCGATCATGTTCGAGAACTCCAAGAATAGCAAGAGATGGGTTGAGGCTTTAGGGGTTTAGGGTTTAGGGTTTAGGGTTTGGGGTTTGGGGTTTAAGGTTTAGGGTTTAGGGTTTAGGGTTAGGGTTGTTGTTAAGGCCCTACACCCCTTTGGAGCTTAGGGTTTATCTAAGGTCGGAACCATGTGCACTTAGTATGGTCCCATACCCTTGTGTGAAGGCATCCGAAGTATGGGCCCTTATTATGTATCTTTCCGAAGCACTTGTAGCCTTGACTCCGCACCGTGGCTTGAAATGGCTACTCAGCGGGCCCCCTCCGCTGATCTACATAGCGGGTACCCCGCATCCTGAAACCAATTTGATCGACCCTCCGGAGCCCTTCGCTTCACTAAGGGCAAAGCTGCAAGACTGCAAGTCTTGGTACAAGACAGAGTGCAAGGACAGCCACTCCTCCCTAGCGCGTTAAGGTGTACACAGTGGCCACGGTGGTTGAGGGTTTCGGTTCTGGGATGGTTGCTTACCTAAGAGGGCTGTGTGTGTGTGTGTGCTGCAGCCACTGCTCAAGAGAAGGCTTTAGGATGTGAGTGCTCTTGGGATTCATGCGACTTAACAGGGTCGAGGGGTTTTGTAAGGCAACACTTCCGCCCAACCTCTTATACTTAGCTTGGCAGCTGGATCCAAAAATCCTTACACCCCTAAACCCCAGTTCCCAAAAACCCTGAAAACCCCTAAACACCCTGAACCCTTAAGCCCTATACCCTAAATACAACAAAGCTAAAACCCTAACACCTAAACCCTAAAGGCTAAACCCTAAACCCTAAACCCTAAACCCTAAACCCTAAACCCTAAACCCTAAACCCTAAACCCTAAACCCTAAACCTGAGTCCTCGGCGTCGCAGGGCTAGGATGCGAACGTCAGGTCTCGGCGCGCTCTATAAGACGGTGTTCTAGTTGTGCAGGCTTTTGTCTTGAAGAGTTCGGGGTTTAGGGTTACAGGGTTATAGGGTTATAGGGTTATAGGGTTATAGGGTTATAGGGTTATAGGGTTATAGGGTTATAGGGTTATAGGGCTATAAGGTTTAGGGTTTAGGCTTTAGGGTTTCGGGTTCAAGGCTCGGTGGCCAGCGAAGAGGGCCTATAGAGGTGTAGCTTTTCAGAGGGTTTGAAAGTACATCCCTAAACGCAAGCCTGGTTTAGGGTTTAGGGTTCAGGGCTACTAAGCCCTGGAGCAGTGTTGAGGCCTTCATGGGCTGTCACGTTACCAGGTTTCATTGGCAGCTGCTGTCATTGTCGTGCTCTCGTCCATGCATTCAAGCCTCTGCTGCCCCTAAACCCGAGCCTAAGCCCTAAACCCCAAACCCCAAACCCTAAGCCCTACAAAGAAACACAGTCAGCTGAAGTCATCTCTTGGAGCATTTGTTGCGAATCTACTGCAGGACGAGGCGAAAGCCATGGTTGACACCTTCTTCGTGGTGGTGAATGGCACCTGGGCCAGTTAGGGTTTAGGGTTTAGGGTTTAGGGTTTAGGGTTTAGGGTTTAGGGTTTAGGGTTTAGGGTTTAGGGTTTAGGGTTTAGGGTTTAGGGTTTAGGGTTTAGGGTTTAGGGTTTAGGGTTTAGGGTTTCTGCTCTGGTTTTGGCCTTTCACAGGTGTTCATAGACTCATGGTCGCAATTCTCTCCTTGAAGTCGAGGCGGCCACGTGGAAGACAGGTTCAAGACCATTGAGGAAGCCAAGACGGAGTTGAACAAGATCGGTTCGGGCCTGCGCTTCTTGCTCGGCAGTCTGGGACATCACTGAGACCCAGTGCCTCAAGTCCTTAAGCCCTAAGCCCTATATTTCAACCCTACTTAGTCCTAACCCTATAAGCCCTACAACCCTTAAAACCAAGCCCTATCAACTCTAATCGCATGCACTCAGGAATGATCTGTGAAGTGCATCATGGCACCGCAAAGGCAGATCCGCACGTGCAGGCCTCAGGATGTCTACAAAAACTCGAGCAACTCTACGACTTTCTTGAGCACCACCCGAAAAACAGAATTGTAATCCCCAGATTGCCCTTAAAAGGAAGAGTAGAGAAAAACAAACCCCAGATTGCCCTTATTAGAGAAATATGTGTTGTTTTTTGGGCTGGGGGTTCTTAATTAAGCAAATCGTCGACAATCGCTACCGCTTCTGCTGCGCCTCTACCCGGCTGAGTAGTTCTCCCTGATGCTCTGAATAAGGTGGTGGGCGGACAGGACCAGGGGGCCGGACACAGCGCAGGATTCAACAAGCATTGGCAAGTGCCGAGCCTAAGATTTGATTTTTTGCTGACAACTTAAATTAAACCCTAAACCCTAAACCCTAAACCCTAAACTCTAAACCCTAAACCCTAAACCCTAAACCCTAAACCCTAAACCCTAAACCCTAAACCCCAAGCCATCCAGGGTGCCCATGTGTTAGGAACTGTAAGGGTGCAGAGCACTGAATTTGCACACCAGTTCCCAGTTTGTTTCTGGCTGAGTCGTGGGACGACATCCACGCCATGAATCGGATCTGCCAAGACTACGTCAACAATCAGGTCATGGCTCCCCCACAAACGGCGATGATCTTCCGTAAAGATGGCCAGCTTTTACCTGGCCCGCACCGAGACCACGGGTGTTGCTGGGGCAGGAGCGGGGAGAGTACGTAGCATTGTCATACTTAGGGTACTTATGGTTCCGCACTCGCAGGGATACAAAATAGACGGCTAGAACCAGTCGAGAATCATCTTCCCTGCCAGCACTTGAGGCCTGCAGGAGAGGCCCAAGGGATCAAATTCGGCTTCCAGTTCATCCAGATCGGCCAATTCCGGCTTGGTGCCGTTGATGACAACCACTTCTCAATCTCGTGCCATGGGCTGCAGTCAGGAAGTTGCTTGCTTTCGACATAATAAACCCTATAGACCTAAGCCCGTTCTGTCGTGCGTTTGGCACACGGCTGGAGCTACGCCCTGTGCAACTGCATGCTGTTGGCCAGAAATGCGAGTAAACTGACCTCCAAGACGCAAAGCGCACTATCTCGCAGCACCCCGAAGTCCCACTGGACTACACCGTGCCACTCCGAATGAACTTAAACCATCTGGCCTGCAATGGAACCAGGGTGGGCTATTAGGCCCTATAATCCCTATAATCCCTATAATCAACCCGATAAAGGGCCTTTTTAGGGGGTTATAGGGTATAATAGCCCGTCCTGGAAATTGAATCATCTCCACCCTCAGACCCCACCTCAAGCAACGAATGCTCTTGGGCCCAATGGCGAGGCCAAGAGAGAGTTTTCCCAGCTGAGGCACATTGGGGGACACACTCCCCAGCTCTTCCGACATGACGGCACGCTCCACCCGAACCAGCAAAACGACTCTTGGCGACTGTGATTTTGGATCCTGACTACGTGCTGTCTCATCGCATACACATCGCCTGAGCTGCGTTCTCAGTGCAACATATCCGGGCCCTTGCATGTCTTGAAGCTGCGACCTTCATTCGTAGGACGGGGCGTGCTTAGCTGACACGGGGGCGAGCCTAGGTGACCCCACCAGTCCTAAACCAAAACCCCTAAACCTATACTACCCAACTGTGATGGTGTCCAATATTTACGTTTACATGCGTGGTCCTCCCTAAACCCTAGCCCCTAAACCTAAACCCTAAACCCTGATGGTCCTTCAGACAAGGCATGGGGAACTTTCGATCGCCCGGAGGGGGCGCCTATGGGCATCAGCGTTGGTGAGAAGCTCCCCAGCGAAATCCCTTTAGGGTTTAGGGTTTAGGATTTAGGATTTAGGGTTTAGGGTTTAGGGTTTAGGGTTTAGGGTTTAGGGTTTAGGGTTTAGGGTTTAATCGCTTCCCCTTTTTTAAAATGGACCCCTAAAAAAAAAAAAAACACTTTCCGGAAAATCCTGCCGAAACCAACCCCGCCATTAAAACCCTATTCCGAATTAGGGGGGGGTTCAGGCCTCCAAGAAACCCCTCAACACCAATAAAACCCTCAGAGGGTTTAGGCTTGGGGGTCTCTCTTTCAGTTTATACCGCACTTACTTAAGTTGATTACTTGAGTAACCCTGAAGTCTAATGAGTTATGACATTTCGATAAGACTACCCCCTGATAATAAAAACGCTTTTCGAATTTCCAAAGGGGGAGGGGGGGGGGCCCGTTTAATATTAGGGGGATGGGATTAGGGTTGAGGGTTTAGGGTTTAGGATAGGGGCTTCCAGTTCATTGGGTCATAAATCGCGGAACCATGCCCCAGCAATAGTAAGGGAGCCCCTACCAGTACATGAATGGTGCATGAGCACAAGTACACCTTGTGCTGTTCAGGTCAACCGTGTGGGAGGGGGGGGGGGAGGAGAGCTTTTGTATTTATAGTGGGCTACCTACCTGATTACCCCCCCCCCCCCCCCCCCCGTCCCATAGGAGAGCTTTTGTATTTATAGTGGGCTACCTACCTGATTACCCCCCCCTCCCCCCCCCCCCGTCCCATATGATTCCTAAGCCCTGTGAGGGCAGAGATCGCAGCAGGTTCATCCAAATGGGCAATTTCCGGCTGGGAGATGCCGATGGCCCTTTCCTGGTGACGCACCGCGTCACTGGCAAAACGATCCAGGTCTACCAGGACGGGCTAATTATGCCCTATTAACCCCCGAAAAGGGCAGTTTCTCGGGTTGACTATAGGGATTGTAGAGCCTAATAGCCCATCCTGGTACAAGGAGGATGGAACGGTGCAACCGGACGCGAACTCCCACTGGGCACCGAAAGTGATGGACCGCAAGCCCTCGGCGTGGACATGCCAGGATGTCGCTGAGATGGCGTACGGGCCCTGCAATAGCGACTCTTGTCTCTTGAACCCTAAACCCTGAACCCTGAACCCTGAACCCTCCCTAAACCCTAAACCCTAAACCCTGAACCCTAAACCCTAAACCCTAAACCCTAAACCCTAAACCCTAAACCGAAGCTGGCATCATGAACTTCGCAGGGCTAATGTTGCGCTCCCTGGTTTGAAGGTTTCTCAAAAGTGTGTTGTGGGTTCAGAAGTCTGCTTGGCATGCCAGGCAGGCATTAGATAAACCCTAAACCCTAACCCCTGAACTCTAAACCCTTCTGCTAGGCGGGTGGCAAAAAAACCCTAAACCCTAAACCCTAAACCCTAAGCCCTAAACCCTAAATAAGGACTTCGGCTCCTGGGGAGATCGCTTCATCCAGCTGGGGGATTGGCGCCTGGCGGCCACCAATGATCGGCACCTCAGCATCTCGCACAAGGATGCCTGGCCCTTGAGCAACTTTGTGTTTAGGGTTTAGGGTTTAGGGTTTAGGGTTTAGGGTAACTTTAGATCCTTACCTTTTTGGGGTTTATTGGGTTTCTTAAGAAGCCAGCTAAAATTTTAATTTTTAGCTACCCCCCTAAGTGCAGCCAAGGCAAGTTCCTGAATCCAAAAAGGGCTTAGGGTTCATATTACCTTAGTAGGAAGTACGGTAGGATAGGGTAGCTGGCCCCAATTTTAGGGTTCATTTGGTTCCCAGGGTTGTTTTCATGCAATTTGCAACTTCGTTGCCTTTTTGGACTGGTCACATGAGGTCCACTGAGCACGCGTGAGGCTTGTTACAACCCGGTGTGGGCGCACACCACCCGTGTTGATCCCTAAACCCTAAACTTTAAACCCTAAACCCTAAACCCTAAACCCTAAACCCTAAACCCTAAACCCTAAACCCTAAACCCTAAACCCTAAACCCTAAACCTTGACCCAGGATGGCCAAGTTGCCCAGATCTACCGAGACGATGGGACGCTCCACCCTGGCCCTCGTACAGATCAGTATGGATGGGCCACTTGGGCTCAGGGTTCGGGGGGTTTAGGGTTTAGAGGTTTCGGGGTTTAGTGTCTAGAGGTTTAGGGTTTTTAGGGTTTAGGGTCTAGGGTCTAGGGTTTAGGGTTTAGGGTTTAGGGTTTAGGGTGGTCGTGTTTCATCTACGCTGCTACGTAGAGATTCTGCTATTTATCTTAGGGTTTCAAGGGGCCACCGACGAGGAACCCCGGAATCCCAGGGGCCAAACAGGCTTTGCTCGCCCAATATCCCGAGAAGCTCTGGAGATGTATGGTACTGAAATCTATTGCAGGGGTAGAGAGGGAGCGAGAGAGCGAGAGAGCGAGAGAGGGAGAGAGAGAGTATGGCGTGAGCCCTACACCCTAAACCCTAAACCCTAAACCCTAAACCCTAAACCCTAAACCCTAAACCGGTTTGCGGGTCGCCTGATGCGCTGCAGGGCCGGCCAATTGGCTACCCCTACTATGAGTTGGAAGCATGACACACGTTTCACATGAGGTTCTGAGCTTGTGCAGGACTGAACTCTGTCTGCAGGGTGGGATTTCTCGAGCCACGCAGGAAAAGATAGGGAGCGAGGCCTGTGGGCCTGCTGATGTTGTGGCACACTGCTACTTTCATGGTAGCGGGAGCCCTGGTTCAGGGTGACCGCTTGAGAAAAAGGTGATCCGTGCTTAGATGGCTGGCAGAGATTTTGATGCCGTGCCGACGTGGAATGGAGATCCAGGGACCTTTCAGACATTTGAAGTGGCCTGCAAGTGGTATGAGAAGACCTTGAAAGACACTGAGCGGCGAGGTGCAGCAGCGAGAGTGTGGAGTCGCCTTACCGGCCCCGCAAAGAGCGTGGTGCGGCATTTGTCGCCCGACGAGTTTGATGTCTCCAATGGACTCTCGAAACTGTTGCAGGTGCTTCGAAGCTCCCCGTTGCAGACTTTGCCAATACCGGATTCCTTCAGCAAGCTGGAGCGGTGGCATCAGCTGCGGCGGAAGGAGGGCGAGTCCATCCCAGAGCTGATTGTGCGGGAGGATGACCTCTTCCGAGAGCTGCAAGCAAGCCTTTTGAGATCGAGGGCTCGAGTGGAAAGGATTGCTTCGTCCACGACACCCTCGACACCGGCCTCACCGAGTTCAGCAAAGGCCACTGAGAAGAAGGAAGAGGAGCCCGCTGCTGATGGAGCTGGTTCCGCTGAGCCCGTCAAGGAGCCAGGTGGTGATGATGAGGTGCATCGGCACCTTGGCTTCTTTGAAGACGAGCTTCGTGGGTTCCGCCTGCTGAAGGCGGCCGGCCTGACGAATGACCAGAGAATGCAAGTGCTCACGCTCACAGCCAATGTTGTTTCCTTCGACCGGATCCGCCAAGCGCTCCGAGCGCTGTATGACGAAGAGGACCCCTCCGCCAAGCATGCCCGACGAAAAGGGGTTTGGTATGCGTCTGAAGATTGGGAAGAAGATGTTCTCTGGCAAGGAGGCGGCGATGATTGGCTGTGGGAGGACTGGGCCTGGGACGATGAGACTTCGTACTGGGCTGAGTGGTCCGAGTGGCCAAGTGACGCAGGATGGCAGGGCGAAGATGGTGCTGACGTCGCTGGAACTGAGCCTCCAGTTGAAGGGGCCCCTGGCGAAGAAGAGGAGGCGCTGGTGGTGCAGGAGCAAGAGGCTGCTGTGTTGGCGGCAGAAGCAGCCAAGACGCTGCAGGAAGCACGTCAAGCCATCCAGAAAGTTCGGGCGGCTCGGGGCTACTACCCCCTGGGCGGCAAGAAAGGTGGCCTCTCGGGACATGCGGCAAAGGGGAAGTCCTCAGCCAAGGGCCTTGGCAAGGGCAAGGGCAAGTCATCAGGCAAGCCGTCTGGAAAGGGTGGCTGCCTGATTTGCGGCCGCTTTGGCCATTTCTTCCGAGATTGCCCAAATAGGCATGCGAAAGGAGCGGGCAAGCTTGGCAAGAAAGGTGCTAACATGTGGATGGACCAGGTCTACCATATGTACTTCATTGACGCTCCGGCTGAGAACCTCCCCGAGACCGAGCCCATGGAGCCGATTCTCGACCGCATCGTAGAGCCGACCGACGCCGACTTGGAGGAGCAGAACCTGCAGTTCCACCAGGCCGACCCCTTGCTGACGATTCCGGACAAGTTCGAGCAAGCCCTGGTGCTGAGCTTGGAGACCGCAATGATGGCGGCCGTCGATGGAACGCCAGGCTTCATCCTGGACACTGGTGCGACAGAGAACGCAGTTGGAGTGAAGACCCTGCAGACAATGATTCAGAGAACTGGCGTTCAGCACATGGTGTCGCTCGACGACCGCCCCGTCTTCAAGTTTGGCGATGGTTTGAGTTTGCGGGCCTGTTCGAAAGTGACCTTGTTCGGAACGGGCCTGGGGGAAGTTCACTTCTACACCTTGGACGGCGACCACAGGCCACAAACTCACAATGCTGAGAACACTCCGGCACTGCTCGGCAGCAAGTTTTTGAGAGAGGCTAGGGCGACAATTTCGTACGATCGGCTTTGTTTGTGGTTTCAGGATAGAAGAAGCACCCTATGGGCCACAGAACTTCTCCAGACTCAGTCCGGGCATCTGATGATTCCTGTTGCTGGGCGTCTTTTGGACCTGACTTCCTTTCGGCTGAAGGTCGAGCAGGAACATGGTGTGCGGCTTCCTCATGCTGCGACTTGTTTGATGGACATTTTGTTCACTCCAGGTGCTCTTGAAGCACTTCGTGATGCGCAGAGCAAGCAGCCCGGATGCAGCAAAAAGATTGAAGATAGCCTCGAGGAAGGTTCAGACATGTCAAGTGCTTGGGGGACAGAGTCAGCAGAGCAAGTCCTGGCCGCATTCCCTTTCGGCAAGCACGCAGTTGAGCCGATTCATGTTGTTGATCGCCCTCAGATTTCGCAACGACTTCGAGACTTGAGTGCCCGCTTGTCCTTGTTTCGCCTCCAGTGCTTGAATGGCTCGCGAGGCAGCTCCGTTCGACGACCCGCGCCAGAGTGGCTATCCATGCTGGACCAAGCACACTCCCGGCAACAAGCGCGAGAACCAGTACGCGACATGGATGGCGTGTGGAGTGTGCGGTCTTCGACTGCGCTACGAGACGAAGGGCAGCCATGGCAAGACTCGAACGGCGGGTCCGACAGTGGCGGTGGTGCAGGAGGCCATGGACGAGTTGGCCCTCGAGTTCCCCACTGGCGAGGTCAACGAGAGGATGTGCTTGGGAAAGATCCGCGAGGTCCAGGGCCGGCGCATGGTGCAGAACGAGAAGGTGACCCTGGAGACGTTCATGGAGAAGAAGGCCGGCTACACAGGACCGAGGGGAATCTCGATGTCTCCTCCGACTTTGTTCCAGTGCAAGGGCGCAACGGCAAAGGCCAGAGCGCTGACACCACCGACATGCGATGCACGACGCAGTGGAAGCCGCTCCTCGGACGCCGCTGTGGCAAAGATGGCTGCTCAGAATGGGAAGTCAACGCTGCAGGAAAGTGTGCCTCGAGCCGAGCTGGAGGAGGCATGGATGACTATTCAGGACCAGGAGAACAAAGTGGCGGCCCTCAAGATGCGTCTGAAGGAAGCCCTTGGCGAAGATGCGGCCAAGGACTCAGACCTGGACGACGCCGAGAACATGAGCACGGTGAGCTGGAAGAAGGCCCCCTGATGGATGCGAACGAAGGTGAGGATGACTCTGGCCAGAGGGGTGTGGAGCGCCACTTTGGAACAGAGCCTGCGGCAACCTCACCGACACAGGGCCTTCAGGAGCGAAGCCGCGGTTTCACAGGTGCTGTTCGGCGCCAGTTGCACGCTGCAGGGGCTACTTACTTTGCGTCCTTGCTTTGCACCACGACCATTCTGCTGAATTCAATAGAACCGGCAAACTTGCTGGAGATCAATGGAGCCCGAGCCAATGGCCATTTTGGAGCTGGCGCGGGCAACTTCGGCATCACCTTCGACGGCTACTACCAGGAGACTGGGTGGAAGGTGGACAAGAAGGATGTGGCGACCACGCTTGTGGCGAAAGTTGCGGAAGCCAAGCCGGCTTTCTTGTGGATAGCGCCAGCAGTCCGAGGGGAATCGTCCTCTTGGGAAGCTGGAGAATCGCCTGGAGCCCGTCGAAACCGACAGAGAGGACAGCGACGCGCTTTGGAGTCAGCCAGAATTCTTTCTGAAGCAGCCTGTAGGAGCATCCATGAAGGCAACGAGATCGCCTGGGAGACTCCTATGGACATGAGCTACTGGAAGGATAGTTTGGCCGAGCAGAACATCAGGAAGGCTGCGACAGCATGTGGTCGACCTCTACATGTTCTAATAGTTGAGGGATGTCATTATCCTAAAACACAAGGGGCACATGGGAAGCGATGGCGAATCCTGACGACGAGCCATCAACTTGCTGCTGTCCTTCGACGATGCCGGTGTCCTGGACACAAAGAACATGATGTCATCACAGAGTCGGTTGCGTTTCCGGTGACCATGGTGAAGGACATCCTCGAGGGCATCCAGTGGGAACTTCGACTTCAAGGACGAGACCTTCAACAAGAACTTCAGGAATTCATGCTCCAACCAGCCGATGAGAGCCCGATCTATGCCATGACCTCTGGTGCACTTCCAGCCTTGGCCCCGAACGGTGCCAAATTGAAGCAAGTGAAAGAGAACATGCTGAGGCTACATCGGGCGGCTGGACATACATCCTTCGAAAACCTGGCAAGGCTTCTTCAGAGGAGAGGATGTCCGGAGTGGGCCGTGAAGATGGCCAGGGAGCTGACGTGTGTGGATTGCGCAGAAGTTCGCCATCAACATGGACCCCCGGCAGCTTCCGCTGAACCTCCTCCGGCCCTTTGGGAAACCCTGGGGATGGATGTCTTTGAGTATGAGTACAAACGCAATGGGACAAGGACCAAGGCGAAGTTCCTGCTCATGATCGATCGGGCAAGTCGTTTTGTGATGACGCACTTTCTGCATGAGTACCCAGCCGAAGAGGCCTGGGAACCAAGCACAGCTGACATCAAGCGAGCCGTGGTCAAGACATGGATGGCGGCGAACCCGAGCCCAAGGTGGCTGTACACGGATGCGGCAGCTTACTTCACCAGCAGGGAGATGATCGACTTCGCCTCCCGCAGCGGCCTAGGGCTGATGACAGCGCCCGCTGAAGCTCACTACTTGATGGGCGTCGAAGAGCGAGCAATTCAAGTGATGAAGCGGACGGTGGAGAAGCTGGAGCTGGAAGAGCTCAACTTGGACATTGGAGCTCTTTTTACCTTGGCTGCACATGGCCACAACTCCTTTGTGCACTCGGCGACAGGATATAGTCCATTTCAGTGGGCGAGAGGATGGCAGCGTGAAGATGCTCCTCCGGTTGGGCTAGATCCAAGAAAAGCCTTCAGCAAAGTCCTAGCGCACAGGGCCACGGCGGAAGCAGCATTTCTCAAAGCAGACGCGGGAATCAAGTTGTCCAAGCTGTCAAATTCGGTGGCAAGGCCAGTGCAGAGATATCAGGCCGGTGATTTGTGCATGCTGTGGCGTGCTCGCATGAATCGTCAACGAGGTGGATGGACTGGTCCGCTTCGAGTGCTTTTGCAAGAAGGCACCACTGTTTGGCTAGCCACCGGAACCACACTCGTTAGAGCCAAGCTGAACCAAGTTAGGCCAACCACAGAACGCGAGAAGCTCGTTTCCTCTACCCAAGGAACCACCGTGTACCAGAACGCAGTCGGGCTGGAGATTCTTCTTCGTGGATACCGAGGCAAGCATTTCCTGGATGCCACCTCAGAGAACCCCGGCTTGGAGATTGAGGAAGATCTGAGTCCTGCCGACCGCCTGGTGGAGCCCGAGGCTCCTCGTGTTGGAGGAGAAAAGGACCGTTGGGTGGTCACTGAGACGATGGTGATTCGCAAACATCTGGTTCCTAGGTTGTCCTTGTTCACTCCTGATCGCACCAAAGACTGCCCGGTGCCGGATGTAGGTCTGTCTGGGAGGAGAAGAACGGTCCTACAGAGGCCCGGAGGTGCCAATATCGTCCTCGACAACTACAAGACTGAAGAGAGGCCACGCCGGTCCCTGATGGAGCGATGGTGCGGCGAAACTCAGTTCGAGCGAGCTGGGCGGACGCTGCCGGAAGAAATTGAGCAAAGAGCCCCGCAACAACGAGGTTCCCTTCCAGAAGTAAGAGAGCCACGTCCTGAACAACCAAGTTCTCCTCCAGAACAACGAGGTCCTGCAGCCGGCGCACGGCGAGGCTTAGAAGCCTCATCCTCTTCGGTGTCTGGCCCCCCTGTGAAGAAAGAGCGGCGCAGCGAGTTGCCGCCCGACCAGGATATGGCTGAGATCCCAGTGCCGCAACCTGCGCTGAGGTCCCAAGTCCTAGGCGAGGAGGCGCCTGAGGCCGAGCCGGAAACTCCGGTTCCTCCTCAAGGTACATTTCAAGGAGTTCTACCCGCGCAACCAGACTTCCTGGAAGAGGAGCATGCTAGCGCGGCCCCGTACTCCACCACCGACGAGGAGAGCAGCGACGAGGAGCTACGACCAGACGTTCCTCAAACAGAGCAAGCCCACTATTCGGTGCCGCCTGAGAAGTATGCGTGCTACGCTTGTGAGATTAGCCTCACTGAGCGGGACCTCAAGAAAATCACGAAACGGCCTCGAAGAGCTACCGCTTGGTTATCGCAAAAGATGATGGAAAAGAGCAGAGAAGTACACTGGAGGTCGTTGACGCAACCTCAGAAGGAGGAGTACGACGAAGCCATGTCCATAGAGGTGAGCAACGTAATCCGCGAGCGAGCTGCCAGAGCTTTGACAGCCCAGGAGATCTGCGACCTGGACTACAACAAGATAATGAACATGAGGTGGGTCTTGACAAGAAAGGCGAGTGGTGCTCCAAAAGCCAGGTTGGTGGTTTTGGGGTATCAGGCCCACAACTTGCTGGAGGTCGAGACAGCAGCACCGACATTGTCTCGTACTGGCAGGAACATGCTGCTCACTGCGGCGGCAAACAGTGGCATGATCCTGGAAACTGGAGACGTCACATCGGCGTTTCTTCAAACCTTCGAAAGCCTGGAGAAGGAAAACTTGGTGGTCTGGGCGCCAATTGAATTGGCGGCCATGTTTGGAGCAGATCCAGCAGATAGCGGAATGGCAATGAAGCTGACGAAGGCCTTCTATGGCTTAGCGCACGCGCCACGAAAGTGGCACGAAACGGTTCTGAAAGCGCTCCGGGAGACCGGATGGCAACAACTTCGTGCAGATCGTTGTTTGTTTGCCTTGCGGGACGGCTCAGGCCGACTGTGCGCGCTGGCAGGCCTGCACGTCGACGATTTTCTCCTGGCAGGGCTTCCTGGCAACAAGCTGTACCTGGACTCGAAGAAAGCGTTGCAGGAGCGCTTCCGTTTTGGAAAATGGGAGCAGGCGACTGGAGAAGGCTTCACCTTTGCAGGCTGTCGTGTCAGACAGACGGAGGCTGGCATTCAGCTGGATCAGGAAGAGTACGTCAACGACTGGGTGCAGGAGATCCCGCTAGACCACCAGAGAGCCAAGCAACTTAAGTCTAAGGCGACTCCCAAAGAAATTGGCGACCTTCGAGCAGCTCTTGGGACTCTGTCGTGGAAGGCCTCGCAGACTGGTCCACAGTTTCAGGCGGAAGTGTCGCTGAAGTTGAGCGAGGTGCCCATGGCCACGGTGAACACCCTGGTCAGTGTCAACAAGCTGGTGCGGGAAGTTCGTCGAACAGCTTCTCAGAGGATTCTGTTCCCATGCTGGGGACAGCCATGGCAGTCCATCAGTGCAATGGTGTGGGCCGACGCTAGCCAGGCTAATCGTCCGAACAAATCCTCGACAGTGGCTTTCGTTGGCTGCATGGGTCCACGGGCGATCCTGGAAGGCGAGGAGGTGTCGCTGGCGCTGGTGGCGTGGCGCAGCTCTAAGTGCCCGCGTGAGAGTCTAGGCTCCAACGGCAGTGAAGTCCAAGCGATTACCATAGGCGAAGATGAAGTGTTTCTCTTGCGAGCCATGTGGTATGAAATCCACGGTGGCGAGATTTCGAGATACACGCTTGCCGAAGAGCTGAAGCAGCACACTTCGGGAGGCCTAGTGATGGATAGCAAGGGCATTTTTGATGCCATGACAAGAAATGTATCGGCCTTGCATGGCCTGCGATCCTCGAGGGCGGGTTTTGAACTTACTGTATCGGTTCAACAAGCGGTTGCCTTAGGGACCCAGCTTAGGTGGGTTAACGGGACTGCTCAGTTAGCCGATGGTTTGACTAAGGACAATGCGGGGGCCCGTAGGGGTTTCTTAGAGTTCTTAGCTAGAGGTCAACGGTGGAGTGTGGTTCATGACCCGTCTTTCACAGCAGGCAAGAAACTGACGAAGCGACAGTTACAGCAGAAGCTTAAGGATCAAGAGAACTTCTTCGTCGGTGCCTTGAAGGCATTTGCCGCTTCTTCTCATTATCCCTGGTTCGATTTAGATCCTATGCCGTACGATGATATTGAGCCCAGAAACCTCAAAGAAGTATTAGGGATATGAGTTGGAAGCATGACACACGTTTCACATGAGGTTCTGAGCTTGTGCAGGACTGAACTCTGTCTGCAGGGTGGGATTTCTCGAGCCACGCAGGAAAAGATAGGGAGCGAGGCCTGTGGGCCTGCTGATGTTGTGGCACACTGCTACTTTCACCTACGGCATCTGGGCTTCTGAGGACTTCGTGGGTCTTTAGGGTTTAGGGTTTAGGGGGTTAGTGTTTCAGGTGTGCAAACAAATGGCCAAGTCAAGGAAGCTGTGCTACTGTGTGGCATCTTCTTACCCTAAAGCCTAAACCCTAAACCTTAGACCCTAGACCCTAAACCCTAAACCCAGGCATCACCTTCGGGCCGAACTTCATCCAAATCGGCCTCTTCCGCCTGGCGGCAATGGACGCGAACCACCTCAGCATCTCCCACCAGAGGGGGCAAACAGCACAAGTCTTCAAGAATGATGGCGCCTCCCTTTATATGGCCATCCTTTTTGATTCTTAAGTCGTGCTTGATGTGTTGACGCCCTTGGGCCCGTGGCCCTGGGGTTTCATTGTTGAAACATGCAAATTCCAAGTGTCGAACTAGGTTTCTCAACCTGAACCCTCCAGCCTATCCCTCTAAAACCCCTCTAAACTCATGTGCCATAAGCCCTGAAGCATCCTGTGGATGTTGACTCAGTGTTGACCCACTCAGGAACCCTGGACCAGGGACCACGAACGGATTCTCGGAGCCCAGTGAGCAACCGTTATAGGATTTAAAAAAGAGCTGATATGTCACATAAAAATATAGTCACATATTCTAAAACTGACTATATGAAATACATATATATATATATATATATTTTTTTTAAAAAATATTTATATAGGACAATATCTAGTATACGACGAGCGAATCCCGAGCTTGTTTCTCGAGCCTCAAACCCAACTAAACGTACCGATGCTAAATGCAAGCAGCCTTCACTTCAGTCCAAAGCCTAAACCCCCGAAACCCTAAACACCTAAACCCCAAACCCAAAACACGTCAACCCTAAACACCTAAACCCTAAACACCTAAACCCTAAACCCTAAACCCTCAACCCGAAACCCTAAACCCTAAACCCTAAACCTTCTTCTGGAGTACATGTTAAGGATTGGAATGCCTGGGCCGATGAACGGTTCACTGCCGGGCCACCTTCGGGAATCACTTTCGGTGACAAGCTCCTCTGGGTTTAGGGTTTAGGGTTTAGGGTTTAGGGTTTAGGGTTTAGGGTTTAGGGTTTAGGGTTTAGGGTTTAGGGTTTAGGGTTCAGGGAGGGGGCTTTGAGTTTAAAGGTCTGTGGTGAAATGGTTCAGGGCTCAATTCGGGATGTGGTCCTGTTCGCATGTGTTCTGATTAGTCCCTGAGGGCTGCATGTTGCCTGGGCCTAGGCTCTGCCCTAAACCTTACACCCCAAACCCTAAACTAGACCCTAAACCCCAAACCCTCAACCCTAAACCTGCTTGAGGGACCCTGATTCCAAAAGGACCTAGCGTTTACAGATCCGAGAAGATGCCGTTGTTGGCCCTTGCTTCAAGAATGCCTGAAAACTCACCTTAGGGGCTGGGTCGGTAGCCCTTAACCTTTTTGGTTTTATAGAAACCTACTATGTGTAAAAAGGTTAACTGTACCCCAAACCCCAAACCCCAAACCCCAAACCCCAAACCCCAAACCCTAAACCCTAAACCTATTTTGGGCTAGGGTAGTTCAGCCTCTAAGTCACTGTGCAGCTTGGGAAAGCAGATTTCAAATCCTCTTCCCCAAGTCGGATTTCGGCAGGCACAAGTCACAAGTCCCTCCGCGTAGCTTCCCCTAAACCCTAAACCCTAAAGCCTAAACCTTAAACCCTAATGCCCTACTTCTGATGATATTTTCTGTGTGAGGTTCATTCAGATTGGCAACTTCCGGATCGGAGATGCAGATGGTAGGCCGGACTTGACAAGCCAGCATGCCGGTTCTGGCACAACCACTAAGCTTAGTGTAGGGTTGAGGGTTGAGGGTTTAGGGTTTAGGTTTTAGGGTTAGCTGGCAGAGCCTGGGTTCAAAAAAGGGTTAGCTGGCAGATCTTGGTGTAGCTGGCAGAAGGCTACGCGTTCTCGAGCAGCTTGTTGCGATGGTGCTCTTCGGGTTCTTCATTCCGGCAGCACTCCGCAGCCCCTAAACCCTAAACACTCAACCCTCAACCCTCAAGCCTCAACCCTCCACCCCTAAACCCTAAACCCTATAAACCCTATAAACCCTATCCGATGGCAGGCACTTGCTCTTGACCCATAGCGGCGGTCAGACCATTCAAATGTTCAAGGCGGACGGGACGAGGCAGCCAGGACCCGCAACCGGGTGGACTCCGTTGCTTGGTAGGGTTTTGGGTTTTGGGTTTAGGGTTCAGGGTTTAGGGTTTAGGGTTTATGGTTTAGGGTTTAGGTTTTAGGGTTTAGGGATTAGGGTTTAGGGTTTAGGGGGCCCAGTGGTACCCTTGACCCTTTTTCTGGTTATGGACTCCCTTCTAAAGTACCCAACCCAAAACAGGGTTTAGGGTTTAGGGTTTAGGGTTTTAGGGTTTAGGGTTTAGGGTTTAGGGTTAGGGTTTAGGGTTTTTGGGGTTTAGGGTTTAGGGTTTCGTAGGTTGCTGCGCTACTAAGGTGGGTCAACGATCGATATCCACAGTGGCATTGCGGCAGTCTGCAGGAAGTGCTTGGCTCTTGCCCTGGCATCACGACAGGTGCGGGATGCTTCAACTCAAATGCTTTCCTTCAAGATGGCCCTTTAAACCTCAAACCCTGACCCCCACAACCCTCAAACCCCAATCCTGATCTACGCCTCTCTCTCTCTCTCTCTCTCTCTCTCTCTCTCTCTCTCTCTCTCTCCCTCTCTCTATCGACCTATCCATCCAACATATCTATCTATCTATCGATCTATCCCCATCCATCTGCGCGTGGTATGCGGGTATATGGTATCCGTAGAAGTACATACCTGAATGTCAAAAACACAAGTTATAGATATATATATATATATATATATATTATTTATAGTATATAGATATATGTATATATTTAAGTTATCTTATTTTTTCATAATTATATTTATTTTATTCATATATATATATATATATATATATATATATATATATATTTGTTTGAATATTTATTCATTTTCATTTTTTTATAATTTTATTCATATGTATGTGAATATTTATAACTATGTTCAAATTTATATTAATATTTCTACGTTTGTTTATATTTATACTCATATTCGTTTCTATTATATATATATATATATATATATATGCTCACCCCCCCCCCCCCCCCCCCCCGCCCCCCTTCGACAGACCCCGGAAGCGAAAAAAAGGCTGAGGGCGCGACGGACAGCATAGCTGCACACAGTGGGGTGCATAGGATTCATTTTGTTTTTATGTTAATCTCATTAAAGGAAGAGGAAACCCTTTTAAAATGAATGAGAACCCTTAATACTTTTAAATTCAACGGAAACCCTATTCAAATGACAGAACCCTATTTAAAGTTGATAGGAATCATATTACATTTGTAGGAGCCCTACTAAACATAGGCAAACTATGAAAATTTATTGGAATCTTACAAACACAAATAGGAATCCTCTACTTAAATCCATATGAACCCTATTAAAATTAATCGGATTTGTATAAAAAATAACAGGAAGCTATTAACATGAATAGGAACCCTATTAAAGTTAATGAGAACCCTATTATACTTGATAAGAATCCTAATCAACTGAAGAGGACCCCTACCAAAATTAATAGGAACCAATGGGACTCCTATAAAAAAATGTGAACTCTTAACTAATAGGAATCCTACTAAAATTAAAATGAGCCCAAACCAGCAGGAATCCCTTTCAAATGAATGAGATCCCTATTAAAATTAATACCAATCCACTGAGCATGAGTAAGAGCTCTGAAATTGATATGAATCTTATTGCATTAGTAGGAGCTTTATCAAAATCATTAGGAACCATATGAAACTTTATTGGAATCCTCTGAAAATAAGTATGTAACAAGATTCCTATCAATTTTAGGGTTCTTATTCATGTTAATGGCATTCGTATTAATGTTAATAGAGGTCTCATTCGTTTGAAAGGAATTCGTTTGAAAGGAATTCTTATTGGTTTAGGCTCATATTCATTTAGTAGGGTTCCTATTAATTCTTGTTGTTGCGAATCTTATTTTTCATAGAAGTCCTATTAGTTCCTATTCATCTCCACCGCGTTCTTTTGATTTGTTAAGGGTTCCTATTCATTTTAACGGGCTTCCTATTAGCTCATCCGATAAATTTCGGTAGGATTCCGAAAAGAACCGGTTATAATTCATATGAGTCCTGTTACATGAGAAGGAATCTGAGTAAAATTCCTAAACCCTAAACCCTAAACCCCAAACACTAAACCCTAGACCGTGTAGAACCCCTGAAAAAAGCTTACCAAAACTCCAGTTTCCCAATTTATTTCCAATTTTTGAAAACTCGAGCGGGAGCCTGAAAATCCAAAATTCGAGCTCCCGCTCGAGTTTCCGAAATTCGAAAAACCCAAAAACTCCAACCCAAGTTTCGGATTTTTGGAAACTCGAGCGGGAGCCTCAAAAATCCAAGAATCGCGCTCCGGCTCGAGTTTCCGAAATTCCAAAAATCCAAAAAAGCCACCGCCAAGGTTTGGATTTTCGGAAACTCGAGCGGGAGCCTCAAGATCCAAGAATCGCGCTCCCGCTCGAGTTTCCGAAATTCCAAAAATCCAAAAAAAGTCCACCCCAAGGTTTGGGTTTTTGGAAACTCGAGCGGGAGACCCACAATCCAAAATTCCTCGAGTTTCCAAACTTCCAAAAAACCAAAAGAGCTCTCTTTTTTTATATTTTCTCATGAGTGTAGAACACCAGAAAAAAATCTTACCAAAACCCCAGTTTCCAAAATTCCAAAAATCCAAAAAACCCAACCCAAGTTTCGGATTTTTGGAAACTCGAGCGGGAGCCTCAAAATCCAAAAAAACAAGCTCCCGCTCGAGTTTCCAAAAATCCAAAAAACCCACCCCCAAGGTTTGGATTTTTGGAAACTCGAGCGGGAGCCTCAAATCCAAAAATCCAAAATTCCTCGAGTTTCCAAAAATCCAAAAAGACCAACCCAAGTTTCGGATTTGTGGGAAACTCGAGCGGGAGCCTCAAAATCCCAAAACCCAAAATTCCTCGAGTTTCCAAAAATCCAAAGATCCAAAAAATCCACCCCAAGGTTTGGGTTTTTGGAAACTCGAGCGGGAGCACGAATTTGGATTTTGAGGCTCCCGCTCGAGTTTCCAAAAATCCGAAACTTGGGTTGGAATTTTTGGAATTTTGGATTTTTGGAAACTCGAGGAATTTTGGGTTTTTGGATTTTGAGGCTCCCGCTCGAGTTTCCAAACTCCGAAACTTGGGTTGGAGTTTTTGGAATTTTGGATTTTTGGAAACTCGAGGAATTTTGGAGTGTTGGTCCCCCCCCCCTTCCTGGACAGACTGGAAATACAACTCCGGGGTCTGTCGTTGGGGGGGGGGGGGTGACCATATATATATATATATATATATATATATATATAGATATATATATATATATGTATTTCCATATGTAGATATATGTTGTGTTTATATTTACTCAAATATATATATATATATATATGTTCGTATATTTCTATTCATATCATTTTTGTATACATAGGTCAATGCCCATCTGTAGTAGGTGTTGCCTTTGTGCAGCTTGGCGACTGGCGCATCGGAGAGTATGATGGGGGGCACTTCTCGGTGTCTCACCGCAACGGCAAGACTGCCCAGCTCTACCGCCAGGATGGAACCCTCCATCCCCATGCCGTGCATGGCTACGAGATTTGGCATCGTGAGGCCGGCAAGAGCAACCGCCCGGTGAAGTTTGGAGACCGCTTCATCGACTTCGGCCAGTGGCGGATTGGGGAATGGGATGCAAACCACTTCACCATCACCCACAATCACCTGAAGACTGCACAGATCTTTCGCAAAGATGGCACACTGCACCCCGGGCCACGAGATGACTTTCACTTGAAGGATCGTCAGGTGGGTGAGCCGTCGGGCATTTCTTTCGGAGATCGCTTTGTGCAGATTGGCCACTTCCGACTCGGCGACGTTGATGGAAAGCACTTCTCTGTGTCCCATGTGGATGGCCAGACCATTCAAGTGTACAGGGATGATGGCACGCTTCTTGGGTGCAGAGTCGGCAACCTTTAACCCCTTTGTTGGGGTTGCATCCCCAAAAACCTACTCAAACCAAAGCAAACTATCCTGGATTCCTCAGCCAGTGAGGCTTCATCCTGGGCCTAGGCAGGACTTCACGACCTTCGGCCGTTCGCTCCTGGAGTGCAAGGTTGAAGAGTGATGCGGGGGGCTGATCTAGATTCTGGGCCCCCGTGGCACCGTAAACTCCAGAAAGTTGGAACATGGGTGAAGGATGACTTGAGCTGGGATTCCCTTTAGTATGCCTTTTGAAGTTTAGGGACAAGGATGTTCCAACTTGTTGGAGCTTGCTGTACGTTCTGAAGGATAGGAAATCTATAGTGTCATGGAGAATTTTACGGAGGGGCCCGTCGCATCCGAAAGGAGAGGATGTTATTTGCCATCATGGCAACCTGAAAGGAGCCAATCCTACCCTTTTATTGACAATAGCAAAACGGGCCCAACCCTTAACCCTAAACCCTAAAGAATAAGCAATGAATTCATGAGCATAGCAATACCCCGCAGGAGAGTAGTAGCATGGCAGCCCTAAGGCGGCCATAGTACCCTGAAGGCACCCTAAGGACTAAACGGGGACCCAGAATTTCGACCGTTGCCCGTGGGCATCGGTAGGTTTAATGTCATTTTGCCTTTGGCGACAGGCAGATTGTGTGCGGCCTGCCTGGTGCGCCTTACAGATAGGGCTGTAAATTGAAACTCTTGCGTTTAGGGGCTCGGGTTTTGGGTTTACAGGCTCGATCGAGTCGAAGGTGCCCTGAACTAAACCCTAGCCCTCAACCCGAAACCCTATAAGTCCCTCTGGTCCAGGCAATCTGCACACCTTCAGTAAGAGGGCGAGGTCGATGGAGTGTATCTCCCGACCCGTCAACAGTCCGCCACATCGATTCTTAGCTTCTTCACAGTCAGCATACCCGAGACACGTTGTACAGAGGAGGCCTTGTAGCTGCTGCGCAAAAACGGACCCCCCAGACCCAGACCCCCTAAACCCTAAAGTCTAAACCCTAAACCCTAAACCCTAAACCCTCCGCCCTGTCTGCCCTTTTTCAAGGTGTACAATTGGGGAATAGCGGCCCGCACTCTCTTGCATCGGCTAAGAGGCTTCGGGCCTTAGAAGCCTGAAATAAGGAGGTGTATTTCCTTACCCCCGGGTCCCCAAAGCGGGTAACCTTGCATAGACATGTATGATAGTCACAGGGCCTGTCTGTAAATAGCCAGGGCCTAGTAGTAGAGTACCTTTTTGGGGCAGTATCATCCTCTTAGAATCCCAAAGGTTAACCTTTTGTTCCCCTAGGTACTGGACAACTAGGCAGGGTAACAAAGCGGGTTCGCAGTTGGCATTGAGTCAGCTTTACCCAACAATTAGGTGCGGAAAAGCCACTTGCTGAGACCGGCTGCTCTTCTTCCTATTTTCAGCTAGGAGCCTTGTTCTGGTTCCCCAGACTGAAAGCTCGAGCTTCCTACAACTACAATCTGCAACTCCAGTTCGCGTTAGGGGCTTACATGCCGAGGTGTCAGGTTCTTGCGCACGATGGCTTTCCTGATGCCAAGCATCTCCTGCTTCAGCAGCATCGATCAGTACAAGGACGGTCGGCGGCGGGGGGGGGGGGGGGGGGGGGGTGCTGGAAGCCAGGATTGGAGCCTTTAGTGGAGCTTTGTGGTGCTCAGCAACCTCCAACCTTGTTTCGGTCACCTTGGAACTCCCCCCCCCCCCCATGATGACCACTTGGCACGTGTGTTCCCTTGCGCTGGAGCTTGCTTCAGTTATGCTGCGCGCTGGATGTCCTGGGCAGCTGCACAGCCGCCACTGACACCTGTCGTCTTGGGAATGCTAGCCCCTCCCCCCCCCCACATACACTAGCAAATGTGTAAGAATATCAAACTATACATACATACATATATATATATATATATACATATATATCTACAAATATATATATATATATATATATATGTACATATACACATGACCTGTGGGTTGCAATGCCTTTTTCAAATAGACCCTTGATTGGTTGGATATCTTCACCCCTGTCTTCAGGTGAATCTTAGGAGGGCGCCAGCTCCCAGAAGTCACATGTAAGCCCTGGGCAGCTCGAACTGTGCGCAAGCCGACTTCCAGTAGCCACCCCCCTGAACCTCAAAGCTATAGAGCCTCAAGGCTTCTCTCCCCCCTCCCCCCGGCTTTCACGCTAAACCCGAAACCCCAATCCCAAATTCCGGAAATCTCCGCTCTTAGTCTCAGCCCTTGAAGCTTCAAGCCCAAAGCCCCCAATCAATCTAATCCAAGGCCGAAGAAGGGCCGTCCCACCTCCATGAATACGAGTACCAGAACCTAAACCCGAAACCCTGAACCCCAAACCCTAAACCCAAAACCCTAAACCCTAAACCTAAACCCTCAACCCTCAACCTTAAACCCTCAACCCCTGGCCAAGATTGGCAGCTCTGCGAAGTCGAGAGTGATGTGCTGCGAGAAGGAGCTCTCCAATTTCCAGCTTCAGTTCCCTAAGCCCCAACCCCGGTTTAGGGTTTAGGGTTTAGGGTTTAGGGTTTAGGGTTTGGCCCCCCCCCCCCTCCCTAAGTGGAAGTGCTATGCCTCCTGCCCCTGGTGGCTGCAGAGGTCGTCTCGTACTTTATACTTACCAGCTGATTCCCTCATCATGAGCGCCTTGCCGGTGCCACTTGGTTCTTGAAGCCTTGGCTCCTTGTAGGAAGCTGTTGAAACTCAGGTGGAGATTCGATGGGGTGATGCCTAGATTCTTGGTGGGCCTTCTGCTGTGTTCGAACCTGGGGGTTTGGGCGTTTTATGTCTTGAAAGTTTACCCTGTAGATACGCAAAGCCAGAAACAACATGGGGGGGCGGGAGGGGTGGGGCTGGGAGTGCAAGACACCCACACCGCGCAGGAAAAGATGCGCCGATTGTCCCAGTCTCAGTCGTGCAGTGGGTTTTGAGTTTAGGTTTTTTGGGAGTTTAGGGTTTAGGGTTTAGGGTTTAGGGTTTAGGGTTTAGGGTTTAGGGTTTAGGGTTTAGGGTTTAGGGTTTAGGGTTTAGGGTTTAGGTTTCGCACCCAAAGCCGCAGAGAAGCCGCCTGTGGCACCTCGGTTCCAATGAGCAATGCACACGGGGATGCGTTTGAAGGAGGCAGAACTGATCACCAGGACGGGCTATTGTACCCTATAACCCCCTAAAAAGGCCCTTTATAGGGTTGATTATAGGGTTGTAGCCGATAACCCCCTAAAAAGGCCTGATTATAGGGATTGTAGAGCCTAGTCGCCCATCCTGGCAACCACAAGCCCTGCACACTTGAGAGCAATGTCAACACTTAGCCCCACCCTTGAACATCCTGGAACCCGGAACTCTGTAAGGCACGTCAAGCCCCCCTGAGTCCCTGGCCCTGGAAAAACCCTAAACCCTAAACCCTAAACCCTAAACCCTAAACCCTAAACCCTAAACCCTAAACCCTAAACCCTGTGGCTGAGGATGGATGCCACCGGGCGCTTCCCGACAAACACGTCGCTTGCTCCGGCAGCCGGTTTCGCAAATGGCACTCCGAGAGGTTGTAACCGATGGGTCCCTATATCCCTGAAGCCATGCAGCCCAGTAGTCAGCTCTAGGTGGTTTAGGGTTTAGGGTTTAGGGTTTGGGGTTTAGGGTTTAGGGTCTACCGTCCGCTCTTCAAATCAGGCCTCTCAACCTGGTAGCTCAGGAATCTGCGAAGCACCTGTCGCCCCTGAAGAGGCCTTAAAGACCCTTGACCTCTATTTTCCGATGGCGAAGTAGTCAGCATGTGTGCTTCGATGCCTCATGTCTCCTAGGTCCTACATTCCATAGGCACGTAAACCCGAATTACGCGTGAAACTGCCTTGCCCGTTCGAGGTCCCCTGGTGGGCCAAAGCTTTGCACACCCACTGGAGCGAGCCTAGCGAGAGCCGTGGCTTGCCATTTGGGCCGCACGGTCGGGTTTCGGTCTGTGTGAGGGGTTGGAGGATTGATGTGTATCTCCAGAACAGGGGCCTGCAAGCCCCTTCTTGGGTGGGCAGGGTACAGCTTCGGCTGGCGGCTTCGAGCGGTTTTGGGGCGCAGGGTATCCTTTGCACAACATCCAAGCCCTGAGTCAGTTTGACCCGAGTTGGAGGCTAGGCCCTAAGCCCTAAACCCTAAACCCCTGGAGTCACGCGGGTGTTCTCGTGACGCTTACAGAGCCCGATGAGGTTCCTTGAGTCTCCTATTGCGGCAAAGTTGAAGCAGGCTCTGGCTTCAGTTTTGGGTTCAGGGTTCGGGGTTTAGGGTGTAGGGTGTAGGGTTTAGGGTTTAGGGTTTAGGGTTCAGGGTTTAGGGTTTAGGGCAGATGTTCAGAGGTGTCTCTATTGGGGCCAAGGCGAGCTCGCCGATGTTTCTGATCTTCTTCCACTGGGTTTAGGGTTTAGGGTTTAGGGTTTAGGGTTTAGGGTTTAGGGTTTCGCCGATGTTTCTGATCTTCTTCCACTTTACGGTTTCGGGCTTTCGGTGGAGGGTGCAAGGTTTGGACGGTCTAGATTTACTAAAGCTCCATCGGTTTCGCAAAACTTCCAAATCCCGCATTACCACACTGAGCCCTATAAACACAAGCCTCTCCGCCCCCTTGTGGCGGAAGTCACCCTAAACCGTATAAACCCTATAAACCCTACAATGTCCCTACAAACCATATACACCCTATAAACCCTATCAACCCTCCCTCTAAACCCTCTAAACCCTCTAAACCCTCTAAACCCTCTAAACCCTCTAAACCCTCTAAACCCTCTAAACCCTCTAAACCCTAAACCCTCTCCGCCCAGCGAACCTGAAGTCCAATCCCCGTGCCCGCAGGGTGTGATGGAGGAAGCCTCCACGGCCCTCGCTAATCTTGGAGGCCGCGAGAACCCCGGGATGCAGTGATGTAGGGGTTTGAGACAGAAGTTTTAGGGTTCATGGTTAGGGTTTAGTTAGGGTTTAGGGTTTAGGGTTTAGGGTTTAGGGTTTAGGGTTTAGGGTTTAGGATTTAGTGCAGGGGGGGGAGGTAATTGCGTCCCACATGTTCTTCATGGAGAAACCCTCGTTTTCTATGATGCCATAGCTTCGTGCAGCATCATTGGAGAGGTCAGCTGCGAAGGAGCTGCCCAAATCGGCGACAGCTGCTCCTCCTCCGCCGAGATCTCATGTCTGCCCAGCGGTGGTTTGGGGTTTGGGGCTTCAGGTTTACTCAGCAGTCCTGGGTAAAAAAGCGGGGTAAAGCTTAGGGTTTATTGGGTTTTTTCGGGTTTATAGGGTTATGGGGTCTACAGGCTTGAAAGGGATTTCAGGGCTTATAGGGTCACAGCTGGGAGCAATTTTCCACAGAACCCGGAACTGCAAAGACATCTGGACCTTCCGAGCCCTCGGGTTCACGTCTCAAGGCCAGCTGGAGGCTTTAGAGGGGTTGAGGGGTTGAGGGGTTTAGGGGTTTAGGGGTTTAGGGGTTTGGGGGTTTGGGGGTTTGGGGGTTTGGGGGTTTGGGGGTTTAGGGGTTTAATTAGGGTTTGGGGTTTAGGGTTTCGGGTTTAGGGTTTAGGGTTTGAGCATGTGGTTGCTCTCCCGGGCAGGTTCTGGTGGGACCGGCACCGCTTTCACAAGAGTTGGTCGAGACTTGGTGAAGCACGCTTCCGGTCTCCTTGCGTAGACTCTCGCATTCCCACCCACCATGACTTCACTCACTTTCGTTTTCTCTCTCACACACAAACACACCCTTTCTCTCCCTTGTTCTCCCTTCTTGATTCTGTTTGATTCTTTATTCCACTTCCTTTGACCATCAGTCTGATCCAGAATTTTGCAATAGGCTTTTGCCGGCTCCTGAGCGCAGCCCAGGACGCTTGCGACGGATTTCGATGGCGTGCTGTGCCCCGGCTACGGCCCTCAAAGGCAAGACATGGGTGTTTACGAAAATAGGGGGGGACCCCTAATTTTGACCGCCAAATAGTAGGATCCCATTTTAATCAGGACCCCTTATAAGGTACCCCGAATATCGTAAACCCCCATATGCCTCATCTGCATGACCTCATCAAGCCGCCATTGGGGATCTGGGATGCAAAACGTGTCCCGGCACGCAACAGGCACACGGAAATCGACCTCGTGCAAATCGCACGTAGTTTTCGGCTTCGAAGGTCCGAAAAGGGTATTGTATACCCCTTTTAAGGGCCCATACTAAGGGACCATGTAACTACCCCTAAACCCTAAAATCGAGGGGTCGCTTCCGTCGAGCGACAGACCCCGAACGCTCGGCCGAGGGCCTTACAGCCCGAGCGCCCAAGCAAAAAGAGAAACGGAAAGGTGAGGGTTAAGCCTCACCGTCTGTCCTGGACAGGCCAACGGACATCGGCCTTTTTTACGACAGTACTCGCATAAGGATGGCCGTACCCAGACCACCTCTAGCTAGCGTAGCTAAATTAGGGTTTGCCGGGCCCCCCCCCCCCCCCCGGACCCCTGCATGCTGATGGCTGGATTCCTGGACCAGGAGGCTGGCGAGGGGGTCCAGGCAGGCTGGTTGCTCAATTTCGTGATCGCCGGTTTGGCCGGTCTGGGAGACCGCCCCTTTGCGCCCCCCCGTCAAGGCCCCGCCAAGACCCCCCCAAAAAAGCTCGAAAGGCTTCAAGAGCCACCAAAAAAGTGGCCCAGGGGGTACCCCAGCATTTACCCGTACTTGCCATAAAAAAATACGATTTTTGAAGTTTCAAACCAAAAGGCTTCAAAAGGCCCCCTAAAAGAGGGGCCCCAGGATTTGCCCGTACCCGCAATGAAAAATTTAGTACTGAAATCGATGGTTTTGGGCACCCCTCCATTTACCCCACAAGGCCCCCAAGAGGCACCAAAAGGCTTCAAAAAGGCCCTGTAAAGGAGGGGGCCCCAAAATTTGCCCGTGCCCGCAATGAAAATGCGATTCTTTAGTACGAAGAACGATGGTTTTGGGCACCCCTGCATTTTGCTCCAGAAGGGCTAGGAAAAAGCCCCAGCAAGCCTCAGCAAGCCCTCAAAAGGCTTCAAAAAGCCCTCTAAAAGAAGGGGGACCCCAGGATGCCCGTGCCCGCAATGAAAAATGCGATTTTTTGGTACTGAAATCGATGGTTTTGGGCGCCACTTCATTCTACCCCGGAAGGGCCAGGAAAGCCCCCAGGAAGCCCCCAAAGAGCCACCAAAAGGCTTGAGGCCCTTAAGAAGGGGAACCCAGGAGCAGGCACAAAGGGTTTCCTTGACCTTCAAATAAATAAGGGCCTCTACGGGCCCTGACATGCCGAAGGCCCGAAAAGGGCCGAGGCTGCCCCCAACCCCAGCTTAAACCCTAACACCGCAACTTTAAGAACCTCCATTTTACACCAGAAGCGCCAGGAAAGCCCAGGAAGCCCCCAAGAGGCGCTAAGAGCCAACAAAAGGCTTCAAAAGCTTCAAAAGGCCCCCTAAAAGAAGGGGGACCCCAAGATTTGTCCGTGCCCGCAATGAAAAATGCGATTTTTTAATATTGAAAACGATGGTTTTAGGCACCCCTGCCCGCAATGAAAAATGTCATTTTTTCGTACTGAATCGATGGTTTTGGGCACCCCTCCATTTCACCCCAAAAGGACCAGGAAAGCCCCAGGAAGCCCCCAAATCAGCAAGAGCCTCTACGGGCCCTGACGTGCCGAAGGCCCGAAACGGGCCGAGGTTACCCCGAACCCCAGCTTAAACCCTAACACCGCAAAACCCTGCGAAGGCCTTCAAGCAAATAAGGGCCTCTACGGGCCCTAACGTGCCGAAGGCACGAAAAGGGCCGAGGCTACCCCGAACCCCAGCTTAAACCCTAGCGATTGAAATACTCATTGGCGAAAAACAGTTGCTAGGTTCACTGACCTTCAAATGACTAAAGGGCCTCTACGGGCCCTGACACGCCGAAGGTCCGAGCAGGGCCGAGGCTACCCTCGACTCCAGCTTAAACCCCAACACCAACTTCAAAAAAGCAAGCATCAGGGCACAAGAAAGTAAATTCCGTAAACCCTAAACCCTAATAGAGTATAGTTTGGGTGGCCGGGGTGGGTTGACGGGCAACGCGAGCGCGCGGCCCGGGGCGTTTTACACCCGACCGCGCGCCCTCCCCTGACACACCCTAAACCCTAAACCCTAAACCCTAAACCCTAAACCCTAAACCCTAAACCCTAAACCCTAAACCCTAAACCCTACACCCTAAACCCTAAACCCTAAACCTAAACTCCCATACGGCCCCCAATTGTTCAGGGTTCATTTGGTTTCCAGGGCTGTGACTGTTTCGACTGAGGCGTGCCGTGGAGTCCTGTCGCAGCCGTCAGCTTCCTCGAAGGGTTGTGCAGCCTGGGCGTGTTTGACCTGTTTAGGGTTTAGGGTTTAGGGTTTAGGGTTTCGATCCGCATCGCCACAAAGTAGAAGTTTCACACCAAGGCAGGTTGAATTCGCATACTTGGTGTCCCAGGGTTGGTCACTGAAACCCGCGCACCGACCATATCAGCATTCTTGCATCCGGATGCAAGCCGGTCACAGGCTGGGCTGGCTTGAACCTGGTTTAGGGTTTAGGGTTTAGGGTTTAGGGTTTAGGGTTTAGGGTTTGGGTCTGCAGGTATTCCTTGCATTCTACAGAGAAAACCTGTACCCTGTGCTAGGGTTTTTGGGCTTATAGGGCATAGGGTTCAGGGTTTAGGGTTTAGGGCTTAGGGCCGTTTAGGATTTACAGGGTGCAGCGGGGGGGGTTGCCTCTAAGGCAGCTGCACATTCCGAAGACGGCCGGGTCGTCCATGAAAGGGTGGGCAACTTCTGCAGGCGCCGCGCATGGCCTTTCATTCAATCAGTTGGTTCTGGGTTTAGGGTTTGGGGTTCAGGGTTTAGGGTTTAGGGTTCAGGGTTTAGGGTTAGGGTTTAGTGTTTAGGGTTTAGGGTTTAAGGTATAGGGGTGTACCGGTGTACCTTTAACCCAAAATCCGTTTTCTGTGGATGATTTGCTTCTCTAGTCCCAAATAGGGGGCAACGGCCAGCAACATATTGAGAACACGAGGTGGGGGTCAGGGGTTCCTCTGGAAATGGTGGAGGCCAGCCACCTTAGGCTGCTTTGGGGTTTAAGGTTGAAGCCCCTTAGGGTTTAGGCTTTATTGTTTAGGGTTTAGGGTAGCCCAATACGCTGCCCCCCCCCCCCCCCCCCCTGCCCTTTGCAGGCTTTCGTGTGCAGGTCCAGCAGGGGGATGGTCCCTACTGGTGTCTCGCCTTGGTGGGATTGAGGGTTTAGGGTGTAGGGTTTAGGGTTGCTGAGGTTGCTGGGGTTGCTGGGGCCTTGGGAGCCGGGTTGTCGTGCGTTCCTGCAACAGGCAATTTCCTTCCCTCAAGCAATCCCTAAACCCTAAACCCTAAACCCTAAACCCCAAACCCTAAACCCTAAACCCTAAACCCTAAACTCGACCCGGGCCGAAGCCAAGCCAGTCCCGAGATGTTCTGAGGATCGGCACCGTCGGCGTTCCGGGAAGTTGCCACCTGGGCCGCGAAGTCTTACCAGGGTGCATTGGGCCATCCAGGCGCACAGGGTTTAGGGTTTAGGGTTTAGGGTTTAGGGGTTAGGGGTTAGGGTTTAGGGCTTGTCGATTTAATATGCTAGTAGTGTGTGGAAAGAGAGACGGACGTCCGCAACCTTCAGCGCAAAAGAGTTCCGTCATGTACATGGAGCTCTACTTTCTCCCACCCCAGGATGCCACCCAAAGCATCTGTAAGACGCTTAAGTTCTTAAGCGTCGTTAATATTGAAAGTACTGTCTGCTAAAGATAGTACAGAATATGTGTATACAGACAATCACAGTAAATGGCTGTAATTATGTTCCATAATTACCATTTACTAGGTAAGACTAGAAAGTCGGCTTTGCTAAGGCCTTTGGGTGGCTTAGGGGGGCTTACCCCCTCCTGTGGGGGTACCCCACGCAGTAATTTTTGGCTCCAAGCAAGGCCAGACAAAGAAAAACGCGCTGTTTTCGAGAAGTTTTTGGCTCTAGGCCTTTGGCTGGTCACGAGCACTCGACTGTCCATTTTTTGATCCGGGTTTGACAGGGCCGAGGGGAGTCTCCTGGGCTACCCCACAAGAAGGCCAGAATTTTAGAACATGAGGGGGTCATTTCTGCTATATCAAATTCATTTAAAATTAACTGGGAATCAAGCCATTTTTCCCGAATCCTGGGGTACCTCCCACGGAGCCTCCCTGGGACCTTCGAAAAAGCTTTCAGCCTCCTTCAGACCTTCGAAAGAGCTTACTCAGAGAGGCCCCAGAAAGAGAAACGCGCTGTTTTGGAGTAATTTTTGGCCCCAGGCACGATTTAGCAAGGCCAAACAACGCAAAACGCACTGTTCCCGAGTAATTTTGGGCTCCTGGCCTTTGGCTGGCCACGAGCACTCGAGGGTCCCATTTTTTGATCCGGGCTTGACGGGGCTGAGGGGGGCTTACCCTTTCCTGGGCTACCCCACAAAGAAGGCCTGCTCAGAGTTAAGCTTAAGAGTTTAGGGTTTAGGGTTAGGAGTTTAGGGTTTAGGGTTTAGGGTGGGCGGCTGATCCTCAAGGTTTGGTGTTGATTGCGAGTCGGTTTGCCAAGGGCGTGTTTACAGGAAGTACGCGAATCGCGCTATGAGCATGGCATTCCCCTTCCTTCGGTGTTCTTAAGGTTGGACGGCTGCAAGAGCAGCTTGGTCTAGGCTTCAATCTTTCACCGAAGTGCGCACCCGCATCATGCAGGAATAACCTGTGTTTTGTCCCTCCCCCAAAGTCTGGAGGGGTTGAGCCGTGTGGTAAACAAGCCTACACCCTAAACCCTAAACCCTAAACCCTAAACCCTAAACCCTAAACCCTAAACCCTAAATAAGGCTTTAAGGGTTGCGTGCACTTCTCGAGCTGTGGAACCCTGAGCGCCCAACTCTAGGAAGTTGCAGTCCCTAAGGGCAATCCACAACTTTGAAACCACAAGGTTTAGGGTTTAGGGTTTTGGGTTTTGGGTTTAGGGTTTAGGGTTTAGGGTTTAGGCTGTAGGCTTTAGGCTTTAGGGTGTAGGGTTTAGGGTTTGGGGTTTAGGGGTACTGGGTATAGGTAACCTTTAACCTTTTTGGTTATAGGATCAGGGCATTCAGCCCCTGAGGTATCTCGCCATGTCACAAGAACCCACACAATTTAACTCCACAACTGCGTGCTTGCAGTTAAACCCTAAACCCAAATCCCTAAACTCTAAACCCTATATCCTAAGGCGAGCAGCGAGTGAGGGAGGCCAGGCTACTGAACGCCACGTGGATCGCCGTGGAGCGGTGGCTGGATTTGCGACTTTGCTGTTACTTTTTTGGTTGCTGAAAGGCTCACGGAATGAGGATCTAAGTTTTTCAGGGTTTAGGGTTTAGGGCTTACAGGGCTTCTGGTGGACAATTTTGTTTCGTTTGCAGACTTCCGGGCGGCTTTGGTGAGCTCCTTTCCGGTTCAGCAGGTCCGACCTTCACAGGCCACTTTCCTGATGCGGGTGCAAGAGTCTTTTTGCATCCTCAAGTTGCTCTTTAAGGCTTTTGAGCTTGCTCTGTCTTGTAGATGCCTAAACCCTAAACCTTAAGCCCTAACCCCAAATTTTTTTTGAATGAAAAGCAAGAAGCAGCTGTCATGAAGAGCCAGCGGACGACCCTACACCTTCAAGCCATAACCTTCACCATGTTAGCCGCATGTGGCTTTGTTGCTGTAAAATGCTTGCTCAGTGAAATAACAAAATCTTGGACTGACTGTGAGGCCTTGCTTTTGCTGCTTGTTGACGAAACCCTCGTGAGTGTAAGCCTGAATCCAGCCAGGCCAGTAGCATTTAGGGTTTAGGGTTTAGGGTTTAGGGTTTAGGGTTTAGGGTTTAGGGTTTAGGGTTTAGGGTTTAGGGTTTAGGGTTTAGGTTTGCAACCCCGAACACCCCAACCGTCGTGAGACGCCCTAAACCCAGAGCCTGCAGCCTTGACTGTGTTGCCCTTGCTTTGTCAAGCGCACCCGGGCACATGGTTTTTGATATAGCTCTCTTTGGTGATTGTTGATTCCCGAGCCGAGGCCCTTGTGCAAAGACTTCCAGCAGCTTGGCGCTTTGTTTTCAGCCCTTGAGCAGCTAGCGGATGCACCATGAGTCCTGAAATTCTTGAAATCCTCTTGAAGCCTGCGCCCATGCTAAGATTCGGGCTTGAATCCGTCAGGCTTCGTGCGCCATCCTTTTCGGTAGGCCTCAAAGCAACGTCTAGGGTGTATATATATATATATATATATATATATATATATATATATATGGTTCAGCCCCGGCGGGCCCCCCCCCCCCCCCCCCCCCCCCCCCCCGCCCCCTACCCCCCGGATGGGGTACTAAGATGTGGTGTGGTTGGGGGTTGGTTTTAGGGTTTTAGGGTTTAGGGTTTAGGGTTTAGGGTTTAGGGTTTAGGGTTTTAGGGTTTTAAGGTTTTAGGGTTTTAGGGTTTTAGGGTTTAGGGTTTTGGGTTTAGGGTTTAGGGTTTAGGGTTTAGGGTTTTCCCCGCGGATGGGGTACTAAGATGATACCCGCCCCCCCCCCCCTGTGGTGTGGTTGGGGGTTGGTTTTAGGGTTAGGTTTAGGGTTCAGGGTTTTAGGGTTTAGGGTTTAAGGTTTAAGACTTAAGGTTTAGGGTTTAGGGTTTCGGGTTTAGGTTTTAGGGCTTTAGGGTTTAGGGTTTAGGGTTAGGGGTTTAGGTTTAGGGTTTAGGGGGTTTGGGTTTAGGGACCGTACAGTAGACTTGGGGGGGGGGGGATACCATGGGGGGGGGGGGCCGGGAACGCCCGACGCTGAACCATATATATATATATATATATATATATATATATATATATAGCGTGTAGGTGGTGGTGTGGATCAGTCGATGGCCAGAAGCAAGAGTTGGTTATGAGACAATCCTCTCTTTCCCCCTCAACACGAAACCCTAAACAGCCCTAAACCTCCCCTAAACCTTATAAACCCTAAACCCTGAACCCTAAACCCTAAACCCTAAACCGCACCTGTCAAGGTATGTCGTCGCGCTGCGGGACCCTGTGATGCGGACGCTGCTTCTTGCATTGAGTTCAGGTTTTAGGGTCCTAGCATGAACAACCTATTCTCCTGCTACTAGATAAGAATGCCTTCCAAGCCATGCGCAGCTTGGGAAGGTGGGTTCCGAGCAAGCTAGCCAGGGAGTCGCGAAGGTTCGCTGCTTTACTGTTGATGGCCAAAGCTAAGCAGCCCGGAGAACTCCAGCTGAGCTGAATTCTTCAAACCCTAAAAACCCAAGCCCGAAACCCGAATCCCTAAACCCCAAACCCCAAACCCCAAACCCCAAACCCCAAACCCCAAACCCCAAACCCCAAACCCCAAACCCCAAACCCCAAACCCCAAACCCCAAACCCCAAACCCTAGCATCCTCGTGTTGAGTTTTGGCGCTGACAGAAACCACAGCGCAGCCAAGGCACCAGTTCGCCCACAAGGTCTCATACTTCAGATACCTGGCAGCCAGTTACAGGGAATCCTCTATGGGGCTTTCCGAAGGTAGGGGCACCCTTTTTGCGGGATCCTATAATAAGGGTTATAGTATAGTAGTATTATGGGGGGTATCTTAAGATTACCCTTATTTTGGGAAATGCCCATATATGGTCACTTCTCGAAAATGCATAAGGCGGCCCCTCTTGTTTCGAGTGGACCAGAATTCAGAGAACTCACCGTGTCCCAAAGCCTCGAAGCAGCGACCTTAGACCCCCGAAAAGCCCTAAGTACGCGCCTCGTAGTCGTGATCCTCAGGCAGGGAAGAGGGCGGTGTCAGGTATCTGCTCATGTCCCCCTGAGTTCCGGCATTCCCACTTCAACCCAGATACAGTGACCCTAAGCCATAAACCCTAACCCCGAACCCCTATAACTCCTAACCCCTAACCCCTAAACCCTAAACCCCTAAACCCTAAACCCTAAATCCCTAAACCCTAAACCCCTAAACCCTAAACCCCTAAACCCCTAAACCCTAAACCCTGAGTCGGTCTGAAGCTTCATCTTGGCAATACCAGCCTTGTTTTTTTTTTTTTTTCTTGGCTTTTAAGGGTGTTTTGGATTTATAGGGCTTCGGGTAGGGTTTAGGGCTTAGGGTCCGGGTTTGGGGTGCACCTTGATCCTCAACCCTAAGCCTTACGCCCTAAACCCTAAACCTCAGACTGCCGAAAGAGGAGCCTTGCCGGCTTCGGGTCCGGGGGGAGGGGGGGGGGGTTGGGGGGCACCCGAGATTCCACGATCTGTTTACATATCAGCCCAAGACCCGAACAAATAAGGTCTCTGTGCCCCCCAAAACAGATGAGAAGCCTCAAATTCATGGGGTCTTGGGCCCTAAGGGAACATTAACAAAAGTACAAGCCGTAACAATGGCCATATACATGACCATACTCTAACCCTAAACCTTACACCATACTTTGAGGTTCATGGTACCTACGAACCAATTAGAACTGTACTTATAACTGCACTTATGACCATATTAGGGCACTTAAGGGGCTGTAATTGTTTACTACGTACCACGAACCTCCAAGTAAAGCCGCCCGCAAACAAAACCTGGTGCATGCTTCCGCCCAGGAGACGTTCTGCCAGGGAACCGGCTCGTCAACATCCCATGGTCCCCTTGCGAACGTTTGGTAGTTGATCAACATGCCCATTCCCAAAATGGCAGAGCTGCGGTTTAGGGGTTAGGGTTGGGGTTCAGGGTTTAGGGTATAGGGTTTGGGGACCCCATATCCCTGTTATAGACCCGAGCAACCCTTAATGATTTCCCAGAAACACTTCTAGATCACCCCCCCCCCCCCCCCCCCATTTCTATTGCGGCGTTTGGCTTTTCACCTTGGGTTCCTTGTGCAGCGAGGGGCTATAGGGCATCCCGGATCCTGTCCAGAAGCCCTATGGCCCTGAGAGTAGGTGTTCTGGGCTTTTAGGTACTTAGGGTGTACGGGCTTGCAGAGTTCCGAAACACTAAAACCCGGTAAAGCCCTCAGCTCTGTGTGCAAGGGTGTTCCGGGCTTCAGGGTTTAGGGTGCACCGGTTGGGAAGCCAAGGTACCGAAGGCCAGTCAGAGCACATATGCTGACACATGAGCCTTCTGAATTCGAGGGGTATTGCGTGGCTCACAACCCTAAACCCTAAACCCTAAACCCTAAACCCTAAACCCTAAACCCTAAACCCTAAACCCCAAACCATGCAGGTATGAGCAGCTCAGGAACCTGCAAGAGCAGCTGCAGTGGCTGTGGCACTACGAGGAGCTGAGGGAGCTCTTGTCCTACTCACGGAGAACCTCCCTCAAATTTCCGCTAACGCCCACAAGCCCTTTAAAGCCTTTGAACCCTATAAGCCATGTAGAAGGCCATAAACTAGATTAAGCCCTGTGAACCCTACGAAACCCTTTGAAGCCCTTTGAAGCCCTGTAAACCCTATGAAGTCCTATGAATCCCACAAACCCCAATGACACTATAAACGCTACAAACCCTATAGTTAAGCCCTCTAAGCCCCCTAAGCCCTATGAAGCCCTATAAAGCCTACAAGCCCTATAATCAAGCCCTGTAAGCCCCATATGAAGCCCCAAACTCCGTTTCGTATGCGGCAAAAAGGAGCTTCGGCACCTGCTGATCGGCCGAAGGCGCTCCCGGATGCTTCTAGGCCAAGCGCCTCGGGCAAAGGTGGGGTCTGCGTTTTAGGGCTCATAAGGTTCAGAGGGCATGAATAAGTAGGTTGCAAAAAGGTTCAGGTTGGTTAAGGTTTAGGGTTTGTAAAGGTTGAGGGCTTAGGGTTTAGGGCTTAGGGTTTAGGGTTCAGGGTTTAGGGTTCAGGGTTTAGGGTTTAGGGCTCAGGGTTTAGGGTGTAGGGTTTGTGGGCCTGGTGGGGCGCAGGGCTTCGGGGGGATTCAGGGGTTCGGACAGTTAGTGGGCTGAAGGTGTAAGGTTCTGGGTAGTCCTCTGGGAAGTTTGGGTACAACAGAGCCCTCAAACGCAGTAAGATTTCAGGTGAAAGGGTTGAAGGCTTCGGGTTTCAGGTTCCGGGGGTGAACTGTAGGGCTGCATCAAGTTAGGTCCTCCCTCATCGTCGTGCCCGCACCGTGAGATAAGGAGCTGCCGTCCAACAGAAGCTTATCCGCTGACCGGTGGCCAGCGCCTGTTCAGCAGATGTTCGACTTGACGGGTACTATGAAAGGAGGGAAATCATACGGTTAATATGAGGTGTTGGCCTAGCGTGCTGCTGCGCACAGGAAGGTAGATGTATGGCTCTTCAGAGTATAGAGTTGCAGGCCTAAACCCTAAACCCTAAACCCTAAACCCTAATCCCCGTTTGAATTTGCGGGCAAACCTGGGTCTGTTCTTCTTTCACTTCCTTGCAGTTTGTAGCTGCTGAGCATAAGAGGGTTTGAGCACCTTGGCCCGACCCCACACCTTATTCCGAAGCCCCCCCCATGATCTCGACACTTCCATAGCTCATCCGAAAGCCTAAGTACACCTGGACCTTATAAACCCAAACCCTAAGCCCTAAACCCGGTACCCCTTGTTTGGGTCCTTTTTCGAAGGGAATCCTATTACTTCAGGGGTCTATATCTAAACCCTAAATAAACCCTAAACTTCATATATTCCCAGCTTATGCCCAAAGAGCTCCCCAGCGCAAGCTTTAGGCGGACTGGTTGGAGCTCTGGCTGGGGATGTCCAGCAACTACCAGGTCTGCATGGGGGGAGGATTAGGGTTTAGGGTTTAGGGGGTTAGGGTTTTGGGTTTTGGGGTTTAGGGTTTAGGGTTTGGGGTTCAGGGTTTGGGGCAAAAACAGGTTTGAAGCCTATTGAAAAGGGTTTTGGGTTTGGGGTTGGGATTTGTTCTATATTGGGCTCTATAAGCCCTAAACCCTGTTGTTGTTGTTGTTGGATGTGGTTGGGATCTGAACAAGGAAGGTCGGGGGTAGGCATCGGTACTGACATGATCGCACCCCGAATCTTTATTTCAAGCCAGTACCAGACTAGTGCCCTGCAGTGTGTCAGACAGAGGCCAGTGAGGCAAGGGGCAACAAAAAACCCCTAAATCCTCAGGTGACTTACTGGCTCTTAATTCGTAGGGCATGTGCGAATGAGCCCAAGCCGAAAAGCCTCAACCCAGCTGAATGAAGGGCAAAGACGCACGGTGCTTGGGGGGCTGCGTGGGAGGTGATCCCTCTCATATACTTTATTTGTTCGTAGTAGGATAGGACCTTCACGTCTATTGCCTTGGATTTGCCCTGTGCTTACCACGGGCGTGCCTTGATGGTATTGTCATTGACCCAGCCTTGTGCCTGTTGTTACAACCCTGCTTTTTCATTGCAATACCTTATTTGTTAAACGGGGTTGTTTTATCCTCACTTTGCGCTTACCGTGTTATGCTTCATGTTTTTAAGACAGCTACCTAAACCCCAAACCTCGAAGCACAAAAAAACCTAAACCCTAAACCCCAAACCCCAAACCCCAAACCCCAAACCCTAAGCCCTTAGCCCTTATAAGCCCTAAACCCCAAACCCTAAACCCTTAACCCTAAAACCTAAACCCACTCTCCCTGCATCTCACAAGCACGCGCTCATGTCAGGTTCGAAGCCTGGCTGGGAGAGGAGGCAGAAGCTGCGGTGGGGGTTTAGGGTTTAGGGTTTAGGGTTTAGGGTTTAGGGTTTAGGGGCCCAAGATCCGAAACCTCCCTACACTCCCTAAACTCTCTGAACCCCCCAAACCCCCTATGCCCCCTAAGCCCCCTAAACCCTAAACCTAAACCCTAAACCCTAAACCCTAAACCCTAACCCTTTCTCTAGACCGGATACGAGCCCCCCCCCCCCCCCGGCATTGATGTAGGGAACACCTTTTTCCAGGTTCCGGGTTGCCTCTAGCCAGGACCGAGGTGCTTGAAGGAACAGACAGGTACCGGGATGGCTAGGCGTACGCCGGAGCTGACAAGCCGCACCAACCCTTGGTGTACCCGACGGGTCTGTGGGTTTGGTTTTCGTTCCTTGCGGTTGATGGTGATGCCGGTTGATGATTGGGGTACTGGGGTTGGTGTGGAACTCTAAACTTTCCTCAACTTGGGCTCTGAAGTCTGTACACAGCATTCCCTCTTCAGTTGCCCCGTGGAGCATTGCTAGACGGGTGGCAAAAAAAACCCTTTCTCTTGCCAGCAAGGAGGGGCTGCATTTCTGGAGCCCGGAGACCGGGCCGTACGGCGCTTGGCGGCCGCCAAGCGCGTGCTTGCAGGGCCGTTGGGCCCAGAAGCGGGGAGTCATGAGAGGTTCAGGGGATCAAGGGTCCTAGGGGTTTAGGGTTTAGGGTTTCGGGTTTAGGGTTTAGGGTTTAGGGTTTAGGGTTTAGGGTTTAGGGTTGAGCCTTGGGTGGCCACTCCGGGGTGGGAGTCTGCGAACGTTGTTGGCTAGTCGTCATCTGGGGGCTCTTCGCTGAAGGGAGGCCTAAGAAGGGTTACGTAGGGTTTAGGGTTTAGGGTTCAGGGTTGAGGGTTTAGGGTTGAGGGTTTCACTCCATGTCAGAACCACCCACCCAAAAACAAACACATCCGATGAGAGACGCACGAGGTTCGATGTCGTTCTGTCCGTGGGCCGTGGGGGTGTTGATCCTGCCCAGCAGGAGACCCCTTTCGGAGCCTTCTGTGGGGCTCTTTTTGGCAGGTTGTAAAATGAGTTGAAGAGGCTTGCACTTGAGGTTGAAGGGTTCATGGGTTTCACAGGGTGGGGCCTAGAGCCACGCCCAATCTTGCGCGTGTGGCGTGGGGTCGGATTCTTGAGCTTTCTTTTGCAACTGAATGCCTCAACCTCTAGCCAGAGGCAGAGCCCAAAACCCTAAGCCCTCAGTTGTGTAAAGAAGCCTTAGCTTTTTTCCAACCGGCATCCCCGAATGGTTAGCAGCAGCTCCCGGACTGCCCCACCATAGCCGGCGAACATCTACGGCGACAAAGCTAGACCACTCCTCCACCATTTTTGCCCGGAGCCCCACCCCATCCACAAACCCCAAACCCCAATACTCAAGTGGTTTGGGGTTTATAGTTTAGGGCCGATAGAGAGGAGGGTTCAGGGTTTAGGGTTTAGGACTTAGGGCTTCGCAAACAAAATCCAGCAACAGCAGCAGGAGTTGCTCTGGCACGGCTTGCACATGGAGGCACGTGGGCACTCAGCAGCTTTGGCAGCAAAAATGTTCCAGGGGGGGGGGGGGGGGGGGTCCCCCTTCTTGATTTTGGACATCCGCCAACTCTCACACTTAGTAAACCCCCCCCCCCCCAACCTTACACCTCAAGCCCCAAGCCTACTTGGTTTTTGCACGGGGTTTCAGAGTTTCAGGGTTCAAAAGAGCCAACTGAATCACGCTGGTTCTGCAAACCCTTTGAAACCTGGAGCCAGAGCTCCCCCAACCCCTAAAACCTCCCCCAAATCCTGGAAACCGAACCCCTGTGAGCCCTAAAGTCTTAAACCCTAAACCCTAAACCCTAAGTTCCTCGGAGATGGTGCTGCAGAAACCCTAAGTTCTGAGAGGAGCGAGTCAACTTCCCTTTCGTGTCGCACTTCGACTTCGGACTGGGGGAGGGAGGGGGGGGGGGGTGGCTGAGCAAAATAGGGTCTATTTAGAAGCTACCGCCTGGGATTATTAATCAATTTTAGCATATCCAAGACAACCCAGCTACTTCTCCAACAACGTCTCACGCATATGCGCACTTAGACAACTCATTTCGGACTGATAAATGTTTTGGCTCTTGCAATCTCAGACCCTAAGCCCGGAACCCTGACCACAAATTCGTACACTCTAAAACCCTACACAAGAAACTCTATACCGTATTTCCTAAATTTAAACTCTAACTCCTAAACCCAGAATCTAGAAAGAAAAGGAGGAAAAAGAAAGAATCATGTGCAGACGTTCCTGTGTTCCTATCTTCGGAGTTCTTCTATTCCTATCTCTGCTGATTTTTCAGAATGGAAGGAGGGCTTCATTTTCCCTCTCACTTTTCCTTTCACTTTTCTTTTCTCACTCCAAGCAGAAGGGAGAAGACAAGGGAGAGAGGTGAGAGATAGAGAGCCCCTTACAGCTCAATAAATAGAAAGGTGACCAAAATGGATGAAAAGATCGCCTGCTTTCATTTCTAAACGGCCTGTCCCCGCCTTCTTTTCTTTGCACAGTGCAGACATAAATAAACACGAAAGAAGAAAGAGGGCCTTTCCCTACTATTTCCTTCGCTATCCTGGAATCCTGGTTCGGAAAAGAAAGGAACAGCTACCAGCCCCCCTCCCGACTTTCATCTTTCCATTTCTTTTGTTTCGTCACGCTCAAACGGACAGAAGAAGGGCGGCCTCTAGTGTTTCCTCGCCTCCTTCTGCACTGTTATAACTTCCTTTCTTTTCTCTTCTGTTGCTTTGTGTGACAGGTGCGGGGGCATTTCTTTCACTTTTCCCATCGAAGAAAGGCTCCCTTCCTATCCGCATATTTTCTTTTCTCTTCCTTCCGAAAAAGACTATAAGAGGCAGGGATAAACAGAATGAAAGAGGAGTCTCCTTTTGCTTTCCGACTACCTTCTCACCACAAAAAGGAACCCTTCTCTTTCTTCCCTTGACTTTCTTTTATCTTGTTTGCATTCTACGTTTCCCACTAAGAAAATGAGACAATGATGAAGATAAGTGAAGAAAGATCACCTGCCTGCACGCAGGTTCTCGGGAGCTTGTCTCGACCGGGCTGTCCCTCCTTTCCCCGCACGTCCCTTCGCTTGTCCCCATTGATCTCTCGCGTCTCTTCCCTTTGCACTCTCTCGCCTCTGGCCCGCCTTCCATGCTGAAAATGCTGAAGAGATACGAAAAGAAGAGCTCATGATTCTTTCTCATTTCTTCTTCTTTATCATTCCCATATGAGTAAAGAAGAAAGATTAGGAGAGAGAGCCCTGCGGCAATTCCTGTTTTGGGCGGAAGAAAAGAAACAAAGAGATAATAAGAGAGAAGAACGAATAAGAAGGTGCCGGGAACGAAGATGGAAACTGCTCCTTCACCCTGGTCTATCGCTTCCTTTTCGAATTTTTTCGGAAGGAAGATCGAAGAAGATAGTGGGAAAAAAGGAGTGAAGTGCCCGTAGAAGGGAGAAAGTGAAAGGGATGCCCCCGCATCTTTCATATTTTGATAAGAATGCAAGCGCCAGCAGAGAAGAAAGGAAGAGAGAATAACGAGGAAAGAGCGGAAACCGAGGAGATTAGGAGCCAGGTTTCCCTGATTGATTCTCGTCACTTTTCTCTGTTTTGGGAAGGTAAAGGGCTTTATATCTCCCACCTCTCTCCCTTGTCTTTTTGGTTGGAGTGAGAAAATATAAAAAAAAGCGAAAGGAAAAGTGAGAGGGAGAAAGAAGCCCTCCTTCCATTCTGAAAAATCTACAGATTTAGAGACAGGAATAGGGGACAATATGGAAATGATTCTTTCTTATTTCTTCACGTTGTCTCCTTTCCCTATATGACTCCCTTGCGATTTCCCTTTTGGTTGGAGTGAGAAGAGACAAAAGAAAAGTGAAAGGAAAAGTGAGAAGGAGAAAGGACGCAGAGATAGGAATAGAAAAACTCAGAAGAGACACAGTCTCAGACAAGATAATTTGCTGACTTGTGATTGCGTGGCTGCCTTGGCAAGAGTTGTTGCTGGAATGGCTTTTGGGAAGAAAGTCGGAGGTGCACTTTTCGATCCAGGCGTGTTTCGCGAGCCGCAGCTTCTGGCCTCCTCTTGCTTGGGCGTGGCCAAGCGCCAGGGAGCAGAAATGCTGCGTTTTTCAAGTTTCAAATTCGTTTCTGTAGTTTCAGACTAGTTGCAAAATAGTTTCAAAATCCAGTTGCAAAATCGTTGTTAAGGGGAAACTGCGTTTTTCTACGCGCAATTGCAAAACATGCAGAAGTTCTGGTTTTCAACAAGCGCGGACAGAAATTGCAGCTCCTCCTTAACAGCGATATTTCAACTGGATTTTGAAACTAGTTTGAAACTGACTTGAGACTAATTTGAAACTATGGAAACGATTTTGAAACTCGAAACACTACCATATTCCGGACTTTCTGCCCCCCTCCTGGCCCCTCACATATGGCCCTCACGCACGGGAAGTTGACTTTGGTCAGGCGTGACTAGAGACCAGAGCTTCCGAAAGCTTGCCAATCTCCGGACAGTAGGAATAGAGGAATGTGTGGAAATGATTCTTTCCTAGTTCTTCATCTTCTTTCTCCTTTCCCTATGTATGAGAAAAGAAGACAGACAAGGAGAGAGCCCCCTGCAATTAGGAATTTCCCCAGAAGAGAAAGCGAAAGGGATGCCCCCGCAACTTTCACGTTTTTGAGAAGAATGTAAGCACCAAAAGAGAAGAGAAAGGAAAAGAGAATAGCGAGGAAAGAGGCAAGGAAACACAGGAGGCAGCCCCTCCGCTTGCTTCTTGAATGAAAAAGACATCGGAGAAATGGAAACATGAAATTGAGAGGGAAGTTGCGCTTTTCCTTGCTGAAGAACAAAGCAATTCCAAAGAACATGGAAAGCACAAGGAATGTACTGGGAAAGGTAGGGAAAGGGATTCTTCCCTCTGACTTTTTTGCTTTCCTTCAATCTGCGATGTAAAGGGAAAGATGCAGCGGACAGGTCTGAAAATACAGGCAGGTGATCTTTTTTCCTTATTGTCATCATTGTCTCTTTTTCTCAGTGGGAAACGTCTCATTTTCTCAGCGGGAAACGTAAAGTGCAAAAAGATAAAAGAAAGAAAGTAGGGAAGAGTTGGAAGGTTCCTTTTTGTGGTGAGAAGGTAGTCGGAAAGCAACAGGAGACTCCTCTTTCATTCTGTTTATCCCTACCTCTTATAGTCTTTTTGGGAAGCAAGAGGGAAGAACATACGCGGATAGGAAGGCAGCCTTTCTTTGATGGGGAAAAGGAAAGGGATGCACTGCCCCCTCAATTTTCATGTTGATAAGAATGTAAGCACCAGGAGAGAAGAAAGGAAGAGAGAATAGCGAGGAAAGAGGCAAGGAAACACATGAGATTAGGAGTCAGGTTCCGGTGATTGATGTTCGTCTCTTGTCTTCTTTTTGAGAAGGTCGCTTTTGGTTGGAGGAAGAAGTCCGCCTTCCATTTTGAAGAATCTGCAGAGATAGGAATTGAAGAAATCACAAGAGACACGGATAGAGGACATTATAGACATGATTCTTTCTTATTCATTCATCTTCTTTCTTCTTTCCCTATATGAACACAGAACAAAGACAAGGAGAGAGAGCCTCCTGCAATTGGGAATTTCCCCAGAAGAGACAAAGTGAAAGGGATGTCCCCCGCACCTTTCACACTTTTGAGAAGAATGTAAGCAACAGAAGAGAAGAGAAAGGAACTCATAATAGTGAGCAGGGAGGCGAGGAAAGACTGGAGGCAGACCTTCTTTCCGGTTGAGCAGGACGAAACAAGAGAATGTAAGATGTAAGTCGGGAGGGAGGCTGGTAGCCGTTCCTTTCTTTTCCGAACCAAAGACAAAGAGGAAGGAAGGCAGGATAGGTTTCCGTGATTGATTTTCGTCACCTCTCTATGTTTTGAGAAGGTAAAGGGCGTTCTATCTCTCACCCCTCTCCCTTGTCTTCTTGGTTGGAGTGAGAAAATATAAAAAAAAGCGAAAGGAAAAGTGAGAGGGAGAAAGAAGCCCTCCTTCCATTCTGAAAAATCTGCAGATTTAGAGACAGGAATAGGGGACAATATGGAAATGATTCTTTCTTATTTCTTCACGTTGTCTCCTTTCCCTATATGACTCCCTTGCGATTTCCCTTTTGGTTGGAGTGAGAAGAGACAAAAGAAAAGTGAAAGGACAAGTGAGAAGAAGAAAGGATGCAGAGAAAGGAATAGAACAACTCAGAAGAGACACAGTCTCAGACAAGATAATTTACTGACTTGTGATTGCGTGGCTGCCTTGGCAAGAGTTGTTGCTGGTTTCGCGAGCCGCGGCTTCTAGCCTCCTCTTGCTTGGGCGTGGCCAAGCGCCAGGGAGCAGAAATGCTGCGTTCTTCAAGTTTCAAATTCGTTTCTGTAGTTTCAGACTAGTTGCAAAACAGTTTCAAAATCCAGTTGCGAATTCGTTGTTAAGGGGAAACTGCGTTTTTCTACGCGCAATTGCAAAAAATGCAGGAATCTCTAGAGGTTCTGGTTTTCAACAAGCGCGGACAGAAATTGCAGCTCCTCCTTAACAGCGATATTTCAACTGGATTTTGAAACTAGTTTGAAACTGACTTGAGACTAATTTGAAACTATGGAAACGATTTTGAAACTCGAAACACTACCATATTCCGGACTTTCTGCCCCCCTCCTGGCCCCTCACATATGGCCCTCACGCACGGGAAGTTGACTTTGGTCAGGCGTGACTAGAGACCAGAGCTTCCGAAAGCTTGCCAATCTCCGGACAGTAGGAATAGAGGAATGTGTGGAAATGATTCTTTCCTAGTTCTTCATCTTCTTTCTCCTTTCCCTATGTATGAGAAAAGAAGACAGACAAGGAGAGAGAGCCCCCTGCAATTGGGAATTTCCCCAGAAGAGAGAAAGCGAAAGGGATGCCCCCACAACTTTCACGTTTTTCATAAGAATGTAAGCACCAAGAGAGAAGAGAAAGGAAAAGAGAATAGCGAGGAAAGAGGCAAGGAAACACAGGAGGCAGCCCCTCCGCTTGCTTCTTGAATGAAAAAGACATCGGAGAAATGGAAACATGAAATTGAGAGGGAAGTTGCGCTTTTCCTTGCTGAAGAACAAAGCAATTCCAAAGAACATGGAAAGCACAAGGAATGAACTGGGAAAGGTAGGGAAAGGGATTCTTCCCTTTTTTTGCTTTCCTTCAATCTGCGATGTAAAGGGAAAAGATGCAGCGGACAGGTCTGAAAATACAGGCAGGTGATCTTTTTTCCTTATTGTCATCATTGTCTCTTTTTCTCAGTGGGAAACGTCTCATTTTCTCAGCGGGAAACGTAAAGTGCAAAAAGATAAAAGAAAGAAAGTAGGGAAGAGTGGGAAGGTTCCTTTTTGTGGTGAGAAGGTAGTCGGAAAGCAACAGGAGACTCCTCTTTCATTCTGTTTACCCCTACCTCTTATAGTCTTTTCGGAAGGAAGAGGGAAGAACATACGCGGATAGGAAGGCAGCCTTTCTTTGATGGGGAAAGGAAAGGGATGCGCTGCCCCCTCAATTTTCATGTTGATGGGAATGTAAGCACCGGGAGAGAAGAAAGGAAGAGAGAATAGCGAGGAAAGAGGCAAGGAAACACAGGAGATTAGGAGTCAGGTTCCGGTGATTGATGTTCGTCTCTTGTCTTCTTTTTGAGAAGGTCGCTTTTGGTTGGAGGAAGAAGTCCGCCTTCCATTTTGAAGAATCTGCAGAGATAGGAATTGAAGAAATCACAAGAGACACGGATAGAGGACATTATAGACTTGATTCTTTCTTATTTATTCATCTTCTATCTTCATTCCCTATATGAACACAGAACAAAGACAAGGAGAGAGAGCCTCCTCCTTTCTTGGGGTTTGTAGGACCTGCCCTCCTCATAGGGTTGTAGTGTGGGACCCCTGTGTCCCGTTTGCACAAGTGGTCACTGCATAGGCCTGAGTATGCCTGGTTTGTGACGTCCCCCGCCTGGATTTTCTGAGAGACAAGGAGAGAGAGCCTCCTGCAATTGGGAATTTCCCCAGAAGAGACAAAGTGAAAGGGATGTCCCCCGCACCTTTCACACTTTTGAGAAGAATGTAAGCAACAGAAGAGAAGAGAAAGGAACTCATAATAGTGAGCAGGGAGGCGAGGAAAGACTGGAGGCAGACCTTCTTTCCGGTTGAGCAGGACGAAACAAGAGAATGTAAAGATGTAAGTCGGGAGGGAGGCTGGTAGCCGTTCCTTTCTTTTCCGAACCAAAGACAAAGAGGAAGGAAGGCAGGATAGGTTTCCGTGATTGATTTTCGTCACCTCTCTATGTTTTGAGAAGGTAAAGGGCGTTCTATCTCTCACCCCTCTCCCTTGTCTGCTTGGTTGGAGTGAGAAAATATAAAGAAAAGCGAAAGGAAAAGTGAGAGGGAGAAAGAAGCCCTCCTTCCATTCTGAAAAATCTGCAGATTTAGAGACAGGAATAGGGGACAATATGGAAATGATTCTTTCTTATTTCTTCACGTTGTCTCCTTTCCCTATATGACTCCCTTGCGATTTCCCTTTTGGTTGGAGTGAGAAGAGACAAAAGAAAAGTGAAAGGACAAGTGAGAAGAAGAAAGGATGCAGAGAAAGGAATAGAACAACTCAGAAGAGACACAGTCTCAGACAAGATAATTTACTGACTTGTGATTGCGTGGCTGCCTTGGCAAGAGTTGTTGCTGGTTTCGCGAGCCGCGGCTTCTAGCCTCCTCTTGCTTGGGCGTGGCCAAGCGCCAGGGAGCAGAAATGCTGCGTTCTTCAAGTTTCAAATTCGTTTCTGTAGTTTCAGACTAGTTGCAAAACAGTTTCAAAATCCAGTTGCGAATTCGTTGTTAAGGGGAAACTGCGTTTTTCTACGCGCAATTGCAAAAAATGCAGGAATCTCTAGAGGTTCTGGTTTTCAACAAGCGCGGACAGAAATTGCAGCTCCTCCTTAACAGCGATATTTCAACTGGATTTTGAAACTAGTTTGAAACTGACTTGAGACTAATTTGAAACTATGGAAACGAATTTGAAACTCGAAACACTACCATATTCCGACTTTCTGCCCCCCTCCTGGCCCCTCACATATGGCCCTCACGCACGGGAAGTTGACTTTGGTCAGGCGTGACTAGAGACCAGAGCTTCCGAAAGCTTGCCAATCTCCGGACAGTAGGAATAGAGGAATGTGTGGAAATGATTCTTTCCTAGTTCTTCATCTTCTTTCTCCTTTCCCTATGTATGAGAAAAGAAGACAGACAAGGAGAGAGAGCCCCCTGCAATTGGGAATTTCCCCAGAAGAGAGAAAGCGAAAGGGATGCCCCCACAACTTTCACGTTTTTCATAAGAATGTAAGCACCAAGAGAGAAGAGAAAGGAAAAGAGAATAGCGAGGAAAGAGGCAAGGAAACACAGGAGGCAGCCCCTCCGCTTGCTTCTTGAATGAAAAAGACATCGGAGAAATGGAAACATGAAATTGAGAGGGAAGTTGCGCTTTTCCTTGCTGAAGAACAAAGCAATTCCAAAGAACATGGAAAGCACAAGGAATGTACTGGGAAAGGTAGGGAAAGGGATTCTTCCCTCTGACTTTTTTGCTTTCCTTCAATCTGCGATGTAAAGGGAAAAGATGCAGCGGACAGGTCTGAAAATACAGGCAGGTGATCTTTTTTCCTTATTGTCATCATTGTCTCATTTTCTCAGTGGGAAACGTCTCATTTTCTCAGCGGGAAACGTAAAGTGCAAAAAGATAAAAGAAAGAAAGTAGGGAAGAGTGGGAAGGTTCCTTTTTGTGGTGAGAAGGTAGTCGGAAAGCAACAGGAGACTCCTCTTTCATTCTGTTTACCCCTACCTCTTATAGTCTTTTCGGAAGGAAGAGGGAAGAACATACGCGGATAGGAAGGCAGCCTTTCTTTGATGGGGAAAGGAAAGGGATGCGCTGCCCCCTCAATTTTCATGTTGATGGGAATGTAAGCACCGGGAGAGAAGAAAGGAAGAGAGAATAGCGAGGAAAGAGGCAAGGAAACACAGGAGATTAGGAGTCAGGTTCCGGTGATTGATGTTCGTCTCTTGTCTTCTTTTTGAGAAGGTCGCTTTTGGTTGGAGGAAGAAGTCCGCCTTCCATTTTGAAGAATCTGCAGAGATAGGAATTGAAGAAATCACAAGAGACACGGATAGAGGACATTATAGACTTGATTCTTTCTTATTTATTCATCTTCTATCTTCATTCCCTATATGAACACAGAACAAAGACAAGGAGAGAGAGCCTCCTGCAATTGGGAATTTCCCCAGAAGAGACAAAGTGAAAGGGATGTCCCCCGCACCTTTCACACTTTTGAGAAGAATGTAAGCAACAGAAGAGAAGTGAAAGGAACTCATAATAGTGAGCAGGGAGGCGAGGAAAGACTGGAGGCAGACCTTCTTTCCGGGTGAGCAGGACGAAACAAGAGAATGTAAAGATGTAAGTCGGGAGGGAGGCTGGTAGCCGTTCCTTTCTTTTCCGAACCAAAGACAAAGAGGAAGGAATGCAGGATAGCGCGTAGGATCGCGTAGGAGAGTACGGTGTGTTTTTGTCATTTTTTGGAGATGATACCGCGGTTTCTGGGTACTCTTTTCTCCTGCATCTGAAGGCATTCTCACGTACCGTTTTTTATTTGATTTTATACTACACGGGCCCCCAAAATTGGTCAATTTTTGCGATTTTTTACTATGTTGTAGGATTCTTTGAGCAAATTTTCAGTTTTTACTGATTCTAAGCTAAAAAAGTACATTTAAAATTATCAAAATTATTAAAATTATTAATTTCTGCCCTGAGAGGCTCCCGGAAAATTAAAATTATTAAAATTATTAAAATTATTAAAATTATTAAAATTATTAAAATTAAAAATATTAAAATTATTAAAATTATTAAAATTATTAATTTCTGCCCTGAGAGGCTCCCCGAAAATTAAAATTATTAAAATTATTAAAATTATTAAAATTATTAAAATTATTAAAATTATTAATTTCTGCCCTGAGAGGCTCCCGGAAAATTAAAATTATTAAAATTATTAAAATTATTAAAATTATTAAAATTATTAAAATTATTAAAATTATTAAAATTATTAATTTCTGCCCTGAGAGGCTCCCGGAAAATTAAAATTATTAAAATTATTAAAATTATTAAAAATATTAAAATTATTATTTTCTGCCCTGAGAGGCTCCCGGAAAATTAAAATTATTAAAATTATTAAAATGATTAAAATTATTAAAATTATTAAAATTATTAAAATTATTAAAATTATGAAACCATTAATAATTAAAACTTTAATAATTTTAATAATTTCAATAATTTTAAGAATTTTAATAATTTTAATAATTCTAATAATTTTAATAATTTTAATTTCCCGGGAGTCTCTCAGGGCAGAAATTAATAATTTTAATAATTTTAATAATTTTAATTTTCCGGGAGCCTCCCAGGGCAGAAATTAATATTTTTAATAATTTTAATAATTTTACTAATTTTAATAATTTTAATTTTCCGGGAGCCTCTCAGGGCAGAAATTAATAATTTTAATAATTTTAATAATTTTAATAATTTTAATAATTTTAATAATTTTAATAATTTTAATAATTTTAATAATTTTAATAATTTTAATAATTTTAATAATTTTAATTTTCCGGGAGCCTCTCAGGGCAGAAATTAATAGTTTTAATAATTTTAATAATTTTAAAAATTTTAATGTTTTTAATAATTTTAATTTTCCGGGAGCCTCCCAGGGCAGAAATTAATAATTTTAATAATTTTAATAATTTTAATAATTTTCATAATTTTATTTTTCCGGGAGTCTCTCAGGGCAGAAATTAATAATTTTAATAATTTTAATAATTTTAATAATTCTAATAATTTTAATTTTCCGGGAGCCTCTCAGGGCAGAAATTAATCTTTTTAATAATTTTAATTTTTTTTTTAATTTTTATAATTTTAATTTTCCGGGAGCCTCTCAGGGCAGAAATTAATAATTTTAATAATTTTAATAATTTTAATAATTTTAATAATTTTAATAATTTTAATAATTTTAATAATTTTAATAATTTTAATAATTTTAATTTTCCGGGAGCCTCTCAGGGCAGAAATTAATAATTTTAATAATTTTAAAAATTTTAATATTTTTAATAATTTTAATCTTCCGGGAGCCTCCCAGGGCAGAAATTAATAATTTTAATAATTTTAATAATTTTAATAATTTTAATAATTTTAATAATTTTCATAATTTTAATAGTTTTAATAATTTTAATAATTTTAATAATTTTATTTTTCCGGGAGCCTCTCAGGGCAGAAATTAATAATTTTAATAATTTTAATAATTTTAATAATTTTAATAATTTTAATAATTTTAATAATTTTAATATTTTCAATTTTCGGGGAGCCTCTCAGGGCAGAAATTAATAATTTTAATAATTTTAATAATTTTAATAATTTTAATAATTTTAATAATTTTAATTTTCCGGGAGCCTCTCAGGGCAGAAATCAATAATTTTAATAATTTTAATAATTTTCAGAATTTTTCATAATTTTAATAATTTTAATAATTTTAATTTTCCGGGAGCCTCTCATGGCAGAAATTAATAATTTTAATATTTTTAATAATTTTAATAATTTTAATTTTCCGGGAGCCTCTCAGGGCAGAAATTAATAATTTTAAGAATTTTAATATTGTTAATAATTTTAATTTTCCGGGAGCCTCTCAGGATTATTAAAAATATTAAAATTATTAAAATTATTAAAATTATTAAAATTATTAAAATTATTAAAATTATTAAAATTATTAAAATTATTAAAATTATTAATTTCTGCCAACGTCCTTTTGAAATCCGACCGTAGGGTCTATTTAGAAGCCGTGCTCTTCTAGGTTTATTACATTTAGGTATATGGACCTGTATTATAAATCACAAGCCCCAGCTTCTAAATAGACCCGGTTTTGCTACAATAGACCCGGTTTTGGGGGGGGGGGGGGGAAGTGGGGGAGAGTTGGCAACGGCAGAGGCTTCAGAGACCTCCGAAAACAGCAGCATGTTTTCCTACTCTATTCTGTTATCATGATTCCCGCCCTACACCCTAAACCCACGACTGCAACTTTCATCATCTGGTCCCTGGGACGTGGAGGATGATGAGAAAGATGGGAGCCTGGAAGTTATAAGGCCCAGGCTTATCAGCCAAGTGATCGTATACTTCTAAGCAACCTTTATGAAGGGCCCCTGCAGGCTTGCCATGCTTCGGTTTAGGGTTTCGGGGTTCAAGGGTTTAAGGTTTAAGGGTTTGAGGGTTTAGGGTTTAGAGTTACTCATAAGAGGCCCTCCCTGTATCACCACCCTCCTGAAACCCCATCGCAGGAGATGGCGCAGCCCTAAACCCTAAACCCTAAACCCTGAACCCTGAACCCTGAACCCTAAACCCTAACCCTCTGAAAGCCCATCGCAGGAGATGGCGCAGCGCATCCCTTCCGCTTCAACTCGGTGAACCTCTCGGCACCCTCCCGGTTGGAACTGCGGCCACCTGCCTCAAGCTCGGCCGTGAAGCTTACATCATGGGTTCCCTACCCCATCTTTAGGGTTTAGGGTTTAGGGTTTAGGGTTTAGGGTTTAGGGTTTAGGGTTTAGGGTTTAGGGTTTAGGGTTTAGGGCTACTACCCCCCTCTATACTACCCCCCTAAGTTCCCCCATACTTAAGGCTATATATAAATTTAAAGTTATCTAAGGAGGGAGGGGGGTAAGCAGGGGATCCCCTAGGTGCAAAGCTCTATACCTCATGGGTACACAGTTGAATGCCGTGATGGCTGGGCGGCCGGGCTTTAGCCACAGCGGCTGAACTTTCAACGATTACTATGTTGGCTGTCCTTTCCTAAAGGCCCAAGACTCCATTACTTAGCGCTTTTCAAATGCTTTGGTTTGGGATGTTCCCCCTTATACTAACAGTCCTTAGTAGGGATTATATTGAATCCTTGTGCCATTAGGCCTTACGAGGCGGGCGTTGGGATGCTCCCCTTATACTAACAGTCCCGAATAGGGAGTATAGTACCCCCTGTTATAATCCCTATTCAGGATTGTGAATAACCCTAAACCCTAAACCCTAAACCCTAAACCCTAACAGCCCAAGGTAGGAGATTTAGTCAAAGTTCCGCGCCGTGGGATAAGCAGCAAGGGGTGCTCTATGCCTTCGAGCCTTGGGAGCTGCCGAAAGTCGAAGGCTCCAGGTTTAGGGTTTAGGGTTTAGGGTTTAGGGTTTAGGGTTTAGGGTTTAGGGTTTAGGGTTGGGGCCCCCTAAAACCCCAGCGACTCCTCAAACTCATCACCAAGGTTGCGGAACCACGCGGACAGGAGTTTGGTGAAGTTCGCATTGCAACTCCAACGCCTGGACCGAATCTACTTCGACTGGGTTGCGCCACAAAAAAGTCACCTGCATGGACGCCACGCTCTTGATGTCGGGAGCACCTTCAGCAACGGGGGTTAGGGGTTAGGGCTTGGAGGGTTTAGGGTTTATGGGGTTTAGGGGGTCGAGCACGCGGGCCGGTGGAAGGTACGAGAACGATCCAGAAGGTCTTGTTGCAGCCACGCTTGCTGCCGCTTGTCGAATGAATTTGCAGAAGCTGAGGTACAGCCCAGAATACTTTACTATTTGCGTAAGAACCCCCCCAAAATTATAAGAAAAGTATTCCTCATAAGGGTAACAGTAGGATTATTGTTATATTTCTTTTGGGCTTCTTAAGCAAATAGTAGTAACTAGCAGTAGAAACGACGGGATGATTTCAAAATGAAAGACATGAGGTATGAATTCGTATCATGTTGGCAGCTCCAACTTTACAAAGCCAAGCCCCTGGGAACGCGTACCTCTAAACCTTCAAACTGTCGGAGCTTTCAATCAAAGCCCTAAACCCTAAAACCCTAGAAAAATGTTTTCCCTTCAGCCCCTCAACCCGAACGCCCTGGAGGCGGGAAACGACCAGCAACCCCTTCTCTGCAAGCCACATCCCCTCAGTCGGAGTTTCCCAATGCAAGGGTACATGGCACCTCTCTTGGTTTGGGCGGTTTAGGGGAAAAAAAAGGGTTAATAGGGTTTCTAGGGTTTCAAAGGCTTTCTAGGGTTTCTAGGGTTTCTAGGGTTTCAGGGTTTTGGGTTCAGGTTGGGGCCTAAACGCTGCGCAACCACGGCTGGGCTCGGAAAACAAACCTACAAAGGAGGAAGGCAGTATTCGGAGATTGCTGAGGCATGCGGAATGCTGCAGGGCACCCACCCCTCTTTAGGGAAATGCCCCCCGCAAATCTTAACCCAAATCCCTTTCAAGTTTTGTTTTGCGGGGCAAAATGTCATGCTGTATGGGGTTGAGGGTTAGCCGTAAAAAAGGGTCATAAGCCACAAACCGTATGAACAATTATCATCACAATGGACATGTACCACAATCAGAATAATTATTGCAACCATCGCAGTAAGATCAGGAACAATTAAGAACTAGCATAGGGATAGGGACAACCAGAACATCACGCATCTGAGGGTAGTTTCATGGACCCGCAAGATCCATCCCTAACCTTTAAAGGGGGTATATTAGGGGCACATTAGGGGTACTGTACCCTTTTAAGGGCCCATACTAAGGGACCATGTAGCTACCCTTAGAATTCATGCTCTTTACGTAGTAGTATCCAGACCCTCAAGTCCCCCAGCCGATGAAGCACGGCCCAAGACTCGACACCTCCATTCCCGCCAAGGAGCTTCCACAGGAGATCGTCTTGCGCCTCCCCCAACTCTCTCTCTCTCTCTCGCTCTCTCTCTCGCTCTCTCTCTCGTCTCTCTCTCTCTCTCTCTCTCTCTCTCTCTCTCTCTTTCTCGCCCCTCACTCTCGGGGTGCAGGTTCAGGGTTTCTAGGGTTTCTAGGGTTTGTGGGGTTCAGAGGGTTCACAGGATTTATAGGGTGTATGGGGTTTACAGGGCTTTTGGGGTTTCTAGGATTGATGCGGTTTATAGGGCTTATGTAGGGTTTTAAGGGTTTAGGCCCTACAGGGTCTCGTCGGGTTTATCGGGTTTGTCGGGGTTATCGGGTTTAGGGTAAGGGTCGGTATGGTTCAGGGTCGGTATGGTTCATGGGTGTTCCACTTGAAGTGGGCCCTTGGGTGGGGTTATCAACAGGGGCTTATTCGCCACGGTGCCAACAAGGGAAGCAGGAGCTACACTTGAGGCACAAACTCAGGGATCCGCGTTTGGAGGGAGTATCGGCTCGACCTACTTCAATGCTGAGCGATGTTGGGATTGGGTCTAGAAAGCAGTGGCATCTCCACCTAAACCAAAAAAAACCTTAAACCCGAATCCCGGCCCCAACCTTTAGGGCCTGGGCATAAGCCCGACCGGCGTGTTCTGTGACCAGTTTTCCCAAGCAGAGTGCGAGTTGGTCCGGAGTTTTGCTTTGTGAGGTTCAGCGTTTTGCGCAGGGATAACCCTAAACCCTAAATCCTAAACCCTAAACCCTAAACCCTAAACCCTAAACATGATTAGGATTCGGTGTTCAGGTTGCAAGGCTTAAAGGGGGTTTGGGTTTTGGGCATGCAGGGTTTCAGGGTCCAGGGGGCTAATATGCACCCCCAACCAGTATCCCGAAACCCTAAACTTGGGATGTTCCCAATTCTACTCACAGTCCTTCGTCGGGATTATCATTATTAGGGGGTACTCTAATCCCTGTGATGTTAGTACAAGGACCCTAAACCCTAAACCCCAAACCCTGAACCCTGAACCCTGAACCCTGAAACCCCTCACGACCCCGCCCCCCAGTCACTTCCCAGCGGCAGGTATTACCGTATGCTTGGAGTCAAGCCGCGAGGCCTTCTTACGCGAGCGGGTTGATCAAGCATGGGAATAAAGGGTTTTGGGTTTCGGGTTTAGGGTTGAGGGTTCAGGGTTTAGGGTTCAAGGTTCATAGGGTGTAGGGTTTTTGTTGCCTGAAAGACACCCAAATAACCTGAACGACCTGAGCCCACCCTAAACCCTAAACCCCCAAACTCCCCGTCTGCTGCAAGTATCTGTCTACGCTCGCTTGCGGCGCGCTTCTTTTAGGGCATCGGTGTACATCAACCTTCATCCCTGGACCTGCCACCCCTGAACCCTAACCCTAAGCCCCATTTAAAGCCTAAACCCGATATAATCCTTAAACCCGAAACCCTGAAGCCTAAACCCTGAACCCTGAACCCTGAACCCTGAACCCTGAACCCTAAACCCTAAACCCTAAACCCTAAACCCTAAACCCTAAAGCGGAAGCTTGCCACCCCCAGCGGACGTTTCGGCAGAGGCCTTGAAAGGTTCGAGAACAAGTACGGCGAGTCGCCTGGAGCCCAATGCTTCCGGATCTTCAGGACCACTCCTAGAATCTCGAGGGTACATGGTTTAGGGTTTAGGGTTTGGGGCTTGGGGTTTAAGGTTTAGGGTTTAGGGTTTAGGGTTTAGGGTTTAGGGTTTAGGGTTTAGGGTCAAGGCAGGCAGTGGTGAGGAGACCTGATGCAGAAAAGGTGATGTGCACGATACAATGGTACTCCTGCTACTGGAACTGTGAACCCTAACCCTAAACCCTAAACCCTAAACCCTAAACCCTAAACCCTAAACCCTAAACCCTAAACCCTAAACCCTAAAGAATCTGAGCCTTCTTCGCCCTTGAGTTGGATCTAGGATTTGATATACAAGTGGTCGTGAGAAATCATACTTTGGGCCACCTTTGCAATTGCAAAGAAGGAAGTGTTTACACATCTGTATATGCTAGTACATATGTATATATATATATATATATATCCTGATGCAACTGCATATATTAGGATTCTTTGCCCCGAGCGCGACAAGGCCTGAATTCAAGCAACCTTGCCCTCAGCAAAGCTTGTTTGGCACAGGTTCCCTGTCACTCTCCCGCGAGTTGCGAAGGGCGTGGCAGCCCCAGAACCTTTCATTACGTGTTGGAGTTCCACATGCGGAGGGGTCCGAGGTTCACAGATTTAGTGGTGCGTGCAAGCTTTTTGAAGTGCTTGGCGTGTTTCACACCACTGGTACCCATGGTCGGACACAACTCCTCTGAGAAAGCCAGCACATGATCTCTGCAACACCCTCGCCAGGCAAAGGTAAACCCTAGGGTTTTGGGTCCATCGGGTAAAGCCAGGCGACAACCTGATGCAGAAGGGTTGATTTTAATGCAAGTTAGTAACTGAGTCCCAGCTGCAAGAAAAGCCCCTACCGGCAGTGATGAAAGTCACATCCAATGTTTGTGGATGTGTAATAAATCACTCGGAGAACTGTTTCCAAGAAGTCGCGCGCGCATTTTCTACGCGCCTAGAAAGTGCAAGGGTTTTCATGCCAACCGTTTCATTGCTGGTTTAGTATCTTGGAAGCATCTATATAAGCACCAAGCAAGTGCAGTGCTTGGCCGCCGCCACTGAGGACGCAGTTTGAAGTTTGAAGCATGTATGCTCTTGAAGCGCATACTTGGGGAAAGGCCTCCCAGCATGACCCAGGCCCTTTTATGGTCAGGCCCTGTAGAGGGGAAGTATATTGGGTTTGGAGTTGAAGCCAGGCTTTAGGGTCTAGGGTTTGAGGTTTCGTATTTAGGGTAGGGGACCGAATGACAAAACATGCCCTTTTGCAGGTCTTGCTGAGAACTAGAAAGTGCTTCCTGCATGCAGCGTGTGGGTCAGTGAAGGGGGTGGCCACAAGCCCTCTTCTCCCCTGTAAACCCTATAAACCCCAAGCCGTTTGAAAATCTGAGAAGCTCTAAATACCACCTGTACTTTCCATTTTTGGGAGCGCCGTATGTTCTGATCATCTTGCACTTGCAATGCAGTTTGTGCATCCCCAAGATACAGTTTTGGCTCGGAAGCAAAGGCCTCCAAAAGGAACTACTCCCCTAAACCCCCTAAACCCCAAAACCCCCCTAAAACCCCTTAACACCCCCTAAACCCCCTAAACCAAAGCCCCCTAAAACCCCCCAATGTCCTAGAAGCCTTCGACTGCACCATCCGCGAGCCTGAGGAGTTTAACCTCGCCCAGCAACGCACGGCCGACCGATTGACCCGTGAGAAGGTGCAGTCGACCCAAGGGACCCCTTGCTGCAGTTTGTACCTCCTTCGGGACGAAATGAACCCTAAGAGGGTTTATGGTTCATATACCTTCATCAGATTATACAGTCGTATGTAGTAGAAGCCAAGAAGGTTGGAAACTCAATCGCCTCAATCCCTAAGAGTAAAGTATAGGGAATCCCAGCACTAGTTGTCCTCAAAAAGGTTTCCCACTTTTTGGGGTTTACTGTAAACTGGTTCGTAGTAGGGAATGAGGGAAGTAGGGACCCTATATCATCCCTGAAAGTGTTGTTTGAATAGGAGGATAGAAGGCACCTAATTCCATTCCTTAGGTGCAGGTTAGGTTTTCTGGGTTTGTGGGTCTTAGGGCCTCCGCGGGGGTCTGCAGACTCTAGACCCCTCAATATCCTGGAGCCGCGCCACGCTAGACCCGAAACCCGAAACCAGAAACCCTAAACCCTAAACCCGAAACCCTAAACCCTAAACCCTAAACCCTAAACCCTAAACCCTAAGAGGGTTGTGGTAGTAAGGTTCATGTTTTCCACAAGGTTCAGGCCGGTGCAAGGCCGCCTGCTTACCGGGATCTTAAACCCCAAAGGACCCTGTACCTCAACCCTCAACCCTCAACCCTCAACCCTCAACCCTCAACCCTAAACCCTACCACAGCTTAGCAGTCTGAGAATTAGTTTTTTTACACGTACGTGTAAAAAAACTAATTCTCAGTAAACCCTAAACCCTAAACCCTAAACCCTACCACAGCTTAGCAGTCACTATCCCTGAAGTCGTAGGAGCAAACCCCATCAAGACTTCAGGAAGAGTAGAGTCCCAGGCTACAAGCCTTGTAAACCTCGGGATCATTCAAAAAACCCTAAACCCTAAACCCTAAACCCTAAACCCTAAACCCTAAACCCTAAACCCTGAACCCTGAACCCTGAACCCTGAACCCTAAACCCTAAACCCTAAACCCTAAGTCCAAGGAAGTCGCGGAGTGAACAGGCTGGTTCCAAGGCAGGAAACCTTCAGAGTCCTTCGACTTCAGGCGTTCTGGGCTGAAGGCTTTTAGGGTTTAAGGGTTTAAACATGGATGCGGTTCACCTTCTTCGGTGTTTCGGGGTTTAGGGGTTCAAGGGTTTAGGGGTTCAATGGTTTGGGGTTTCGGGAGGGTTTCGGGCGCCATTCCTGAATTGAAGGGCGTCCAAGTACATGGGCTTCTGCACAACCACAGGGCAGAGAGCCCCGCTTTCCTTAGGGTTCCGGTGTTGTGTCTTGCGTTTCCTCCTAAGTGAAGAAGTGAATGGCCGAACCGACACTTAAGCACGTGCAAGGGCACTGACCTTCATCTTCCAAGGCTTCTACACTGAACCTCCACAGTCATGATGCCCTTGGCAATCTTTTCTCTGGGTTACCTTAGGTTAAACTCTCTTACCGTGTGTTGCAGGTTATTCTTAGAAGTTCCCAAGTAGGCTGCGACAACGGATCGGGTTCCTGAAGTAAAGCCAGAACCGATCATCCCTCTGCTTTCCATCTGTGACAACAGGACACCGGTGATTCGGATCATGGGTCGCGAGCTTGGTAGGGCTCCTCCTCAACAGGTTTAGGGCTTCTAAGGTTCACTTGTAGCGCTATAGGGTTCAGTATATGGTTAAGGGGTTCGGGCATGGGGTTTGGTGAGGCACCGAAAGAACTGGCCGTGTGCTTACGAATGACGTCCATGCGCTTCGCCATTGGCGGGACTTTCGGAATCCCTAAACCTTAAACCCTAAACCCTAAACCCTAAACCTTAAACCCTAAACCCTAAACCCTAAAACTCTAAACCAGTCTCCCGAAATCCCCAAAAAAACCCTAAACCGCATATATAACTGGTCCCCTGCGAAGGTTCAAGTGAAGGCCACCAGGCAGAGGGCCGCCATGCTGTTACCAAATACATGTCAGAGGAAGCGTTGACGACCTTTCAAAACAACTGATCTTTACAATTAGGGTTTAGGGTTTAGGGTTTAGGGTTTAGGGTTCAGGGTTTAGGGTTTAGGGTGCGGTTGCTTAGGAGTGGCTGGTTGGAGGCATTGCGGTGAAGTAGTAAGATGAAGAGGGGCAAGGTGTTGGTCCAGAAGCCCGCAGCCCTGCCCCCGAAATGTACAACCCTTATCCCTAATCTCTAAACCTTAACCCCTAAACCCTAAACCCTAAACCCTAAACCCTAAACCCTTACCCCTAAACCTTGGGATGCTCCCCCTGAATAGGGACTGCAAGTGGGGGGTACGATCATCCCTACTATAAGGGCTGCTAGTTAGTATACTGGGGAACATCCTAACCTAAACCCTAAGCCCCAAAAGCCCCAAGAGCCCCAAGAGCCCTAAGAGCCCTAAGAGCCCTAAGAGCCCTAAGAGCCCTAAGAGCCCTACGAGCCCTAACCCCAAACCCCAAACCCTAAACCCTAAACCCTAAACCCTAAACCCTAAACCCTAAACCCTAATCTTTCCTACCGCCAAGGACCCCAAGCGCGTTCAAGTCAACGGCGAGCTCCAACCTGGGAGGCGCCTTGCCCCCCTAAACCCTAAACCCTAAACCCTAAACCCTTATCACGAGCTATAGGGGTTTGGGGTGTTGTAGAGCTGTTATTGTGGCATGTAGGATTTGCTTGAGTGTGTAAGGTTGAGCTCTCGGCAGCATGCTCTGGTAGCGACTCTCTCTTTCACTTAAAAGCAGAGCCGGCGGCTGTAGTGGTATATGTAAGTCACTGCCAAGTGAATACCACGGCGCCGTGGGAAAGACTTGACACTGCGGATTCAACTAGTTCCCGCCACAGCCTGAAGACGCGGAAATGTTGATGCCTCGCCTGGCCCGTCCGCGTCTATACCTACGAGAACCCACCTAAGCCCCAAGCCCTAAACCCTAACATAGATCCTAAACCCCGAACCCCAAACCGCTACCCTGGCCCCTCCAGGGCAAAGTGACGAGTTGAGCCCATTGAGCATTCAGAACTCGCATTTGTCCGGGCCCTGGCCTGCAGCTCTCCTCATATGGTTTTCAGGTTTTAAATCGAGACCCCTAAACCCTGAACCCTAAACCCTAAACCCTAAACCCTAAACCCTAAACCCATGGCTGGGTGTCGGGTTTCAAGGGTAAAGAGAAGAGGGTCAAAGGCAGATCTTTGCAGGCGAAACGGACATGTCTTGAAGGGAGGTCTGGGGCCACCTGCTTGTCGGGGTCATAGGCTTTCGGCTTAAACAAAGCTTTTAGGGTTTAGGGTTTAGGGCTGAGTTTTTGGGGTTTAGGGCTTAGAGTTTAGGGTCCCCGGATGCATGTGGAGCTTCTCATCCTTTGGGCACCCTGCTGCAGGAGTCTCAGCCCAAATGAGGGCGAGGAGAGCCTGGAGGACACCCGGAAGGCCAGAACAATGCTCAAGAGCTTAGGGTTTAGGGTTCAGGGTTTAGGGTTTAGGGTTCAGGGTTCCGGGGTCAGGGTTTAGGGTTCAGGGTTTAGGGTTTAAAGGTTTAAAGGTTTTGGGTTTAGGGCGGTAGGCAGTCGAGCAGAATCTCTACTTTATCCTAGCATAAAGTCTATGCTCGGCAGCAAGCTGGACTCTGCCAGTTCATGTCTAGCTCCACTACTTGGAGGCTCATGGTACTTATTAGCCAAGTATAACTGTACTTATAACAATATGATTAGGGCACTTAAGGGGCTAATAAGTGGGTTATAAGTGCAGTGATAATTGGTTGAAACGTACCATGAACCTCCAAGTAGTGATCTGGACTAGGAAGTACGTGCTTTTTCCGGTTTAGGTGGGGCTGTTTAGTATATTGATGTCCGGGTTTTGAATTGACCGTCTCTGCGTCTCTGTGTCTCTATGTCTCCCTGTCTCCGTGTGTTTGTGTTCGTGTGTCCATGTCTGACACTCTGTCTGCTGACCGTCGCCGAAGTGCCAACTCAAGAACAAGCTTGAACAGCCCGAAGCCCCAAATCTACCCGCTCCCCTCTAAACCCAAAGCTCCAGCCCTTGTAGAAGACCTTGACAGCCCCATTGCCCGAAATCGAACCCGCCACCCCACCCTAGCCACCGCTTTTTGTGGACACTCATGGGCTCCCAGGGAACATGGATTGGGATCGGATGGAGGTAGATGCTGAGCCGTTTCAAGCCGCGCCCGAGCTGGAGCCCCCCCCCCCCCCTACTGAAACCTTCAAGGGCCTACCTAGCTCCAGCCCCTACAAAGCCAAGTTAGAATCCCCAAAGACTACAAGACCTAACACGGTCTTTGCCCTACATAAGTCTCTTCTGCTTCTTATGGAGGTTGACCTGTCCTCGTCCTCAGAAGAGGAGAAGCCTAAGCCACGGCCCCAGATCCGATATTTGCGGGGGCCCTCCGCTTCCTGTCAGAGTCGAAGGCCCTCGACCCAGCTAGATCCAAAGGTCATATGAAATGTGTGCATATGTGTAATAAGTAGATGTATATATTTAATGCACATGGGGCTGGATATTTATTTGTTTATGTGGCAATATACAAGACCACCCGCTTGATTCCGCGACACCTTTGCAAACAACACTCACGTTTTCATTTCAACGTAGTCTATGTTTTTACAAGTACCTATGCTTCTAGTGTTGTTTGTAGCCCTACAAACCCTCAGCCAGCCCTAAGCCCGAAACCCTCAGCCCTGAGCCCTGAAATCCTAAACCCTAAGCCCTAAGCCCTAAGCCCTAAGCCCTAAGCCCTAAGCCCTAAGCCCTAAGCCCTAAGCCCTAAGCCCTAAACCCTAAACCCTAAACCCTAACCCTAATCGCCCGCAAGCCCCTCAACGAAAGCCCCCTCAGGCCGCAAGTCCCCTCAGCACCCGAAGCCCGACGCTTCCTTGAATCTGATAGTGATTCTTCGATTATAAGTATAGGGTTGAGGGTTGAGGGTTGAGGGTTGAGGGTTGAGGGTTGAGGGTTTAGGGTTTAGGGTTTAGGGTTTAGGGTTTAGGGTTAGTAGATGGGTCCTTTTTTATGATTCTTAGTTGCGCACATCCAACAATCATGATGCGTCTCGGCTTTCCCGTTCTCTCCAAATCCCGGCTTTCGAAGTTTGCTGTGTGCAAACAGCCAAGTACGTGCGCCGCCAGGGTCAAGAAAAGTCACGACGACGTGGAGAACCTCCCACTCTTCTTGCAGGAGGCGCGGGTGGGGGCGTAGCGGACTCCTGGGCGCTGGAAGCTTGACATTCCTCAACTTGGGATGTTCCCCCTTGTACAAGCTGTCCTTCATAGGGATTCTACTAGGGGTGCTATAATCCCTGTTAAGGACTCTTAGCATAAGGGGGGCATCCCAATCCTAAACTGGAAGCCTTAAGAACCCTAAACTCCCCAGCTAAAGCCTAATAAATCCTAAACCCTAAACCCTAAACCCTAAACCCTAAACCCTAAACCGTAAAAAACCCTAAACTCCGAAGCCCTTATTGTTTTGGAATTGTCAGGGCTCCTCTTCAGCCTGTACCGGGGAAGTTAGGGCTCCGGGAAGGTGCGTCGGTCGGCTATAGCTTTCAGTCTTGGGTTTGGGTTCAGAGGAGGGTTTGGGGTTTAGGGTTTAGGGTTTAGGGTTTAGGGTTTAGGGTTTAGGGTTTAGGGTTTAGGGTTTAGGGTTTAGGGTTTAGGGTTTATGGGGGCTTTGTCTTATTTGAGCTAGTGGAAGGAGTTGGGATAGTAGGGAACCTCGGCCGAAAGTTTTGAGCATGAGCAGCTTTTCTCTCCGGCCATGAACTTCAGCATTGGGGAACTCCAGTTGGCTGGAGGTGCCGTACCTCTAGGGTTTAGGGTTTAGGGTTTAGGGTTGAAAATCGTTCCTCACCCCATGTTCGTGCTCAAAGCACTTTTGCCCACCCTTTTCGTAGGCTTTTGGTTGGGCCTTTGCTTCCGTTGGTTTTCTGACCATGCGTTCAGACTTCCTTGCACAGGGTTTTTTTTTTTTTTGGGGGGGGGGGGGGGGTTGAAGTGATCTGAAACCGCAACCCTTCGCTTTGAGGCTTGTATAAGCCTCATGCCCGAACCCTAAACCCGAAACCCTAAACCCTAAACCCCACCCCCCTAAACCCTAAACCCTATAATTACCCTATACCCTAAACCCAGTCTAAGCCTTCAAACGGGAGCGCCCCAGGAGAGGCGGAAGCTCATCCGTGAAGCTGAGACCATTGGGCACGCCCCAAATGTGATGAGTTGGCGCTTATACCCTATAGGGTTTAGGGTTTAGGGTTTAGGGTTTAGGGTTTCGGGTTTCGGGTTTCGGGTTTGGGGTTTAGGGTTTAGGGTTTAGGGTTTGGAGGCACCGGGGAGCTGCAAGAACCTCGTGGAAGCAACATGCCAAAGCCAAGCCATACCTTAAGAACTCCAAGCCTACGCTTTTGTAGGCCGCCCAAGAATCCTAGAAGGGGTTTTCATATACTAAGAACCTACCAAAAAGGTAGGTTTGTTGGCTCTTAGGGTAGAGCCCGCAAGGCCTGTTCAATCTAGGCCCTAACCCTCAAAGGCTTTAGCCCTGCAGCCCTGAACTGTGCAACCCTAAACCTAAACCCAAATGCTTACGAAGCCCCAAACCCCCGCACCCCCCCCGACGCCCCAAGAGCACGAAATTGTGTCTTTTTGGGTCAGACGCTCCCTAAACCCTAAACCCTAAGACCCTAGACCCAAACCCATGGTTCAGGGACTTCAGGCGTTCAGGGCTGAGGGTTGTCGGGGTCCAGACCTTGCCTGAACGCTTCAACAAGCACGGGGCATTAACACCCTGAGTTCTAAGAGCTTTGCACCCGTGAAGCTCTGACTTCGCAACCCTCAACCCTGAATCACAAGACGTGCACCTCGAAAAGCTCGGAATCAGAAAGCCCTAAACCCTAAACCCTAAACCCTAAACCCTAAACCCTAAACCCTGAAACATCGAAGCTGGGAGCCCCCCCTAAACCCTAAACCCTGCTTCTTCTGAGCGTTTGACTCTGCCACCCTCAACTCCAAATCTGGAGGAACCCTAAACGCCCCAAAGCCTGAACCTGTAGGCTCAGGACCTTATAAAGATATATATATATATATACCCTAAACCCTAAACCCTAAACCCTAATTAAGCCTCAACCTTGGCTCAATCAGTTGGAAGCCCGGAACTCAAAGCCCTAGAGTCCCCCGTGCAGGTACAGGCGCTACCAGATCACGCGGGCCTTGCGCGACGGCATTCCGTCGAGTCCCGCAACTGCAGGGGCAGGGGGGAAACGAGGGTGGGTGGGGTGGGGGGGGGGGGGGGTGGCATCAGGGTTTAGGGAGGGTTTAGGGCTGTGCATGCCGGCAATTTTCAGGGGTCTTTGCGGAGTCATTCTATGGCTTGGCAGGCGCTGCAAACAGCGCCACTTGGTTCCCTCTAACCTATAGTGGTGTAGCTTTTTGCCTTCGGGTCTTCTCCACCAGCCACTTGTGATGGCTTTGGCCTGGGCACTTCTTGCCAAAGCACCGAAGGGAACATGGAAGGAAAGGTTTTTCTTTCCTGGAATTGGGGACCCTGACCCGGGTTCTTCTTTGCCAGAGAACAAACATGGATGATTTGGGCTTCTAGGGCTCATAGGGCCTCTTGGGGCTCATAGTGCGTTTCAGCACCCGAGCCCAAATGGCCTTGTAACTTAGCAATAAAAACACGGTGAAATCATATGAATAACAATATTCTGAGAATGTTAGCGATGTTCAGAGTCTTAGTCATATGTCCCTAGTTTGGGGTCTAGGGAGAACCCTCAGCCCATGCCAAAGGTTCGATGGACGTTCTCATCGACAACATGCTCTATGCCGGGTGGGAGCCTTAAACTCCAACCACCGACCTTGGCATGCGTTTTGTTGAGTGGATGGTGTCACCATATCAAGGTAAGGAAGTAGCGCCCGCCTGGCACCCGAAAGATCTTGAGGCCCAACATTGTTGCAACTGGTTCATTTTACGCCTCACATCGCTAGCTCTACTGTGGCAAGCCGTTTTGTGTGCCCCTCCTAAACCCGAAGCCCTTCTAAGCCCTGAGGCATAAACCTTAAGCCCTGATACCAAGGTACGGGAAGCTGCCCAATTTCAAAGAGTCGGTGGGGGCCCTGGGCGTTTGCGCGCCACGACCCCCTGGGACTCTAGGGTTTCGGTTGCAATAGTTTTGGCACGATGATGCTATTGATTGCACCATTAGGTTTGAGGGTTGGGTTTTGGGGCTGCGATTGGAGTGCTTTGGAGTTGTGCCGGCCCTTTTGAACTTTAGGGTTCATTTGTACAGGCAGAGAACGTTTATGGTTGCGGGCTTCTGGATCGGGGGTCGAAGATGTTTCTTGTTGTTGCCACTTGCTTGGAGTTCATGGTGGCCCACGCGCGTCCAGCCTGGAACGCGTCCAGGATGAGATCTTAGATTCGCCCCGACTGAAAGGTTTCTGCTTCTGTGTTGTGTCGTATGTTGTGAAAGGGAAGGCTACGGAAGGGCCAGGGCTGCACACTAGAACCTGTGAGCCCTCGTGTGCTGGGGATTTGGGGTTTAGGATCGAGAGGTGCTGGTTGTAGGTTTTTGCGCGCAGGGCACAAGGCGTGGAGGTTGAGCATGCCCTAAACCCTAAACCCTAAACCCTAAACCCTAAACCCTAAACCCTAAACCCTAAACCCTAAACCCTAAACCCTAAACCCTAAACCCTAAACCCTAAACCCTAAACCCTGCAGTAGAACCCTGGCATCCCACGAATGCGAAGGCTGTCGCAGCCCTTTCTGATGATGCGCCGCTCCCCTGGAATCCGTTCTCGCCTGGGCCTCGATGACTTTTTGTTGAAGCTAACTGGCTTAGGGCTCAGATTTACCACTAAACCGACTTGCTGAATGCATCTGTAGGGGATCAGGAGTTCTTGCACTGCAGGGCATAGCCTGGCGTGGCAGGGCCACTCCTTAGGCAATCTTAACGAAACGGCACAACCCGACAAACACCGAGGGTCATGACAGAGAACAAGAAAAAGATCGAGCAGCTGGGAGCTCAGACACAAGAGTGCAAGAGCTTGATCGGCAGGAATGGGAGGAAGCTTGTCCTTATCATATGCGAGCCTAACCCCCTAATCCTTTATAAGCCCCAACCCCCTAGTCCTTTATAAGCCCAACCCTTATTTTGGAAGTTGCTTGGAACAGCGAATGGGCGAATGAACCTCAAGAGTTGCAGAGGTTGGAGCACAAGCATCGGAAGTTCGGGTTCAAGTCCTCAGGATTTGCTTGTGATGCTTTTTGAACGTGTCGGAAACTGTTCGGGGTTTCGGGCCTGGAGCAAGTTGGGGGCTCCCGCTGCGTGATGTGGAGGGGTGACGTGCTTCAGGCCCAGAAGAGCATGGAGAGAGTGCAGGGCAGTAGCCATGGCCGGGATGGAGATTAGGAAGCAGATGGGGAACCGACACCCGGAGAAAACCCAGCACCCTAAACCCCCTCAACCAAAACCTTCCTTCGCCTCAGCTACACTTAGCCACCCGGGGGAAAAGAATGGCTGCCAGGTTGGATGATGAGTCCTTGCCCCAGTGACTGTTAGACACGACAGCCCTGCTTTCAAGTTTCGGGGAGTCTTCACTCCTGCGGAACAGGGCTCTACAAGGGTTTACTGGGCACTTTTATAGATCCCTTTGCTTTGCGACTAGGACTTCGGGTTCCGAGTTTAGGTTGAATAGGTTTAGGGCTAGTACCCTTTTACACAACTTGTTTTGCGGCAGAAGAAGCGCTGGTCATCGAATCCAAATCAACCCACAATGCCTTCGTGGCCTTCAAGGGATGCGCCCGCCCGTCCTGCCCAGGCTGGAGGACTATAACGCCCAACTTCTCGCCTTGTCCCGCGCCCCAGGTTTTTGGTTTGGGGTTTCATGGTTTTTGCAAGAAGAGTTGGTCAAAGAGTTTAAGGCTTGGCTAGGGTTCAGCTTCTGCTGTATTCGGGCTTAGGGTTTCGGTGTTTGTGGAATTTTGTGTTTCAGGCTTGGTGCAGGCATTTAGGGGCCTAGGGGCCTACCTCGAGGGTGACACACCTTTTTTTGGGGGGGAGGGGGTTGAAGGGGGGTTGGAGGTTGCTGAGCTCTGGGTGTTAAATCTGACGCACCCGGGTTTCGGGTATGGTACCCAGCCGAACCCTAAACCCTTCAATCCTACACCCCAAGCCCCAAAGCTTGTGGCGCGAGATTGTCATTGTCGGCGCCCCAGAAATGCCCCGAAAAGGGTACGGTAGGGAACGGGGGTGCACCCATGGCCCCCGAAGTCTAGTTCCCAAAGGCCTGAAAGTCTAACCCTGAACCCGAAAACCCTAAACCCTAAACCCTAAACCCTAAACCCTAAACCCTAAACCCTAAACCCTAAACCCTAAACCCTAAACCCTAAACCCTAAACCCTAACCCTAAACCCTAAACCCTCAACCCTGGCTTAACAGTCCCCACGCTCGAATGTCCCAGGGCCAATCCGCCAAAGAAGGTCGAAAGGCCACCGTGGGTTGTGAGCCTTGGGGTCCACAAGAACCCTAGAAAAGTTGTCGGTTCATATGCCCTAATGATAGGGTAGATGACCCCCTTGGTAGGGTTCATTTGGATGCGGGGGGGTAGGGTTGGGGTTGTTCCGCGCATCAAAAAGTTCGCAATCCCCTAAACCTTAAACCCTAAACCATGCTACCCCCAATAAGGGGCGCCTTGGTTTCCACGGACCGAGGTGCCAGTTTACCGTTCGCAGGTAGCCGATACTCAATAAGCCTAAGCGCGCTCAACCATATACGGTTTAGGGTTCGGGGTTTATAGGCTTTAGGCTTAAGGGTTCAGGGCCACCCTTCAGTCTCCTACTTGTCCTGTCGGCCCTCAACGCAAGCATGGTCACTACTCGAACTCGTGATCCCTTCTTGCCACGAGTCCTGGTATGTAGCACACCCCAAAATGGCCCCTGATTTCAAAGACCGGACCCAGATGTCTTGTTGCCCATGCCCATGCCGCAAGCTCTCTTGAAAAATAACCCTAAACCCTAAACCCTAAACCCTGTAAGCTCAGCACAAGAAGCCGAGCCTCCTCTGCAGCTCTGTAGGCTGGACATCCTCTCCACATCTGGCGTCCTCGATTGTGCCTGGGCTCAGTATTCTTGAAACCATAAACCCTGAAACCTAAACCCTAAACCCTCAACCCTATGAATCCTGCACTTTCATGATGGAGAGGGAGGAGCCTGGGGCCTTGTTGAGCTCTGGTCTACATGGCTTCGGGTCTTTGCTTGCGCTGCACGGAGGGTCAAAGGTCATTGGGGGGGGGGGGGGGGGGTGGGGATGCATGTATTTCTCCGACAGCAGTTGCATACCGACGGCATAGCAGCATAGCATATGCATTCTAGACTGCACATATCATATATACATATATATATATATATGTGTGTGTGTGTCATACAACACACACACACGTATATGTATATGTATATATATATATATACACATAGCTCTGGAACTACGTGTTTTTGTGTTCCATCCTTTTGGGCATGGTATAGAAGAAGTGCTAGGCGCCCTGGGTTCTACGAAGTGCAAACATGTCTGGAGCCCATCCTCCCAGCCACAGCATCTCCCAGAGAGCTCTGGTGGGCTGAAAAGTAGTTTAGGGTGTAGGGTTTAGGGTTCAGGGTTCAGGGTTTAGGGTTTAGGGTTTAGGGTTCCTGCTGCTAGGAATGGGGCAAACACGTGTCTATACCCAAGGACTCAGTAGCAGTTTTGTGCGCATACTTTAACGCGGATTCCAATGCTTCTTGGCCCAGACTTGGCATCTATGATCTAGACTGCGGCCGAACAAAATCTACTTGTAGACTTTGCTGGCATGGCATGTTGCCCTCTACACCCTAAGCCCAAAAACCTACACCCTAAACCTTAAACCCCAAACCCTAAACCCTTCACCGAAACCTATCCATAGCCTCCGCTTCAGGCTCCCGATCTCGCATTTCGCCTCTTGTCGGAAAGTCAGGCAGTCGCTGTCAATAAAAATCTTGCGTATTGTTCAAGGGTTTAGGGTTTATATAACGGAAGCGTGATTGTCTGGAGTCTGGGTTGTGTTTTTTCCAGGTCGAGTGTATTCAATGTCTTCCTTTACCACATGGTGTGAAAGTCTGGCAACAATCAGAGGCTGGACTTGAGAGCATCCCGCCTCGGATCAGATGAAGCCCCCCATGTCGTCACGCGGACCCGCAAATACTCCAAGCAGGATGGCACCATCCGAAAGGCTGCGTTACACGAAAACCATCTCGTCCAACGATCCAGAGTCATGAGGCCATGAACTGTGGGAATTCTGGCCTATGACATGGCTCCAGTTGCAGAGCGAAAGCGAGACCGAGAGAGAGACACAGATCGCCCAGGAGCGAGCATGTAGGGTTCAGGGTTTGGGGATGAAAGCAGCTCCCAGGTTTAAAAAAGTCGGATGAGAGGCAGTCCCGGCCAAGGTTACCGCGGCCTCCGGCGCCTCAAGGCGCTGTGGAAGGGTAGCTGTTGCCAGAGCTCCTCCTATCCTTAGCCTGCAAGGCTTCAGGGGTACCGGGGTCAGCAAATAGAGGGTTTTTTATGAGTTTAAGTGCCGCAACAGGCGATCCCTCGCTCATGGTGGACGACTTAGCGCCGTCAGGCGCGCCCCTTCTTCTGAAAGCTGGCATCGGATTTCCGCACTTTGGATTGTTTGACGCCTTCGGTTGGGATGGAAGTATACGGTAACGGTGCAACCCTCGACCTTCCATCCTTCACAAGCTTGCAAAAGAGCATGGCAAGCCAGCATGGATCACGGTCCCATCCCTGGCTTTGCAGCTCGTTTTCCTTGTGGCTTCTGCCTTGGCTTGGGGCACACAACGAAGTCTGCGGGCGCATGCTTTCCTTCGGAGGATTCTCTGCATGTGGGGCTGTTGCTAATTCGGGTTTCAGGCATGGTGCTGCTCAACTTCGATAGGGGCTTCCTCTACATGATGGTTCCTTGTATGGCGTGCAAGGTACTAAGGCTCCGTATCGTAGGGGGGGATCCCTTTCTCACGGGACCACGAGCAGCTTGCCGGAAAGGCTGTGTATCGGTCACGTAGACTTCGGGCTGGGGTCAGCAACCTGGCCCTAACACAGCGCCCTATGACACTGGTTCAAACCCTAAACCCTTAACCCTAAACCTAAACCCCAAACCCTAAGCCCTAAACCCTAAACCCTAAACCTAAACCCCAAGAGGCGAAAGCATCCAAGCTTCAGTTCCTAAACCTTTTCGAGAGCGCTCCTGTGCAGGTCAGTCTAAGCTGTCTCGAGGCCGGAGGGAGATTTAGGCTTTGGGGTTTGGGCTACAGGGCATAGTGTTGTGTTTCAATCACGATTTGGGAGGAGAGAGCCCCAAACCCTAAGCCCCCTCGGTGAGCGAGGGCAGTGCGGGTGGCAAAAACCTCTCAGGTTCCCCGCCTGCAAACTTGAGGGGAACAGCCAACGAGATGAGAGGCATTTGCAATAGATATTCCCGTGCAGAGCGTCCGAGAGAGGTCAGCTAGGCCGGTGGCAAAAGGAGAAGAACCTAAACCCAAAGAATATGCTTTGAAGGTCAGACCAAGTACAGAGGACTGTTCGAAGTTGCAATGCGGCAAACCTTTCCCCCCTAGTAATACAAGACTTCCGTACTACGTAAGAAAAGAGTGATAGAAGAATCTAGCAATAAGGCACTATCAGCAGAACAACTTGTATGACAAATACATGCATAGCAATATCATCAGATAACCCTCTAGCACCTTTGAGCTGTTGAGGAGGGTCTGGCACTCTGAGTCGGAAAGCCACTGGTGAACTTGGCCGGCAGCCGAGTTTTCAAGTAGGACATGAGGCTATGCGCCACAGACCCAAATGGGGCAGTTCTGCAAGTCTGGCCCCCTTTTCGGTGTACCCAAATATGTCACACTGCAGCAGGAACCCCAAGAAAGGGCACCATCGTGTATAGAGAACTGACCACATGTTCTTCATGATGATGACCTTGTGCTTTTGTAGCTTGCCGCCAAGTGAAGTCGCGACTCTCAACGCAATCCGGCCATGGAACAGCTCAATTTGCCTCTGCTGCCCTACTTTCCCGTACCCGGACTGCCCCCAAATTCCCCTAGTGGCGGATGCCCAGGAGGATTGGAAAGCCTTACCCGGAAAGCCACAGGCGAACTCGGCCGGGCTGCTCAGGAAGAGCTCGAGACCTGATAGGGGACATGTCCTGCTGGATTTAGGGCTGATTGTTTTGTGTTCCGGTTGCTTGGCCAATAGTTTGAACTTGTTGTTCTTGCAGTTCTTTTTTTTTTTTTTGGGGGGGGGGGGGGGGTTCTTGTTTGGTAGGAGTATGGAAGGTGGACCTGATTTTTTTCTGGCGATTGGTGAGGCCTTTAGGGCAAAAAAGGTTGCGCAAGGGGCATCACAAAACCGTCAGCCTGCGTACGCCCTGTACTGTATAGCAGAAGCCCGGCAGATACTCGACCCCTACGTCCTGTGCGTATCCTGTAGACTATGCCCAGGTAGCACAAGCCAGACGAGGACACGATGGCTCGGGGGCTTACATGGTTTAGGTGGCTTGTTCTACTTGCTTTGCAGCCCACCTCTCATGCTTTTGGTAGGAGATCACAGGCAGGACTAAAGGACTGGCAGCTCTGTAGCTCGTGCTGCTTGAGACCCCAAATCCCTAAACACCAGCCAGCCCTTTCATGAAAGCAAAAGGCCCATCCAGCCTCAGACGATGAATCTCCAACACCATCCGCCCTGCACCCTAAGTTCTTTTCAAGCCCTAAACCCGAAACCCGAAACCTTGAAAGGAAAGAGCTCTCTGCAGCCTCGTGGCCAGGAATCCGGAGGATGAATACTATGAGGATCCTGCAGGCCGTGCTGAGGGGAGGGCGGGTTTAGGGTTTAGGGTTATTTGTTATTTAGGGTTTAGGGTTTAAGGTTTAGGGTTTAGGAGTTTGGGGTTTGGGATTTGGGGTTTGGGGTTTAGAGTTGTTCAGGAAATGCGTGGCTTGGTGGTCCCAGCTGGTGCTCTGAGTCTGGGTTCAAAAAAGGGCTTACAAGAGCTACGGTGGGAGCACATGTTTCCGCCGAAAGTCTGCGAGCACCGAACGCCCTTCCACGCACAAATGCCGAAGCAGTGCAATCTTAAACCACCCTAAATTCTAAACCCCCCCAAAATCTCCCTGATTCCTGCACCTCAATTCCCCAACATCTAAACCCTAACCGCTAACCGCTAACCGCTAAACCCTAAACCCTAAACCCTAAACCCTAAACCCTAAACCTTTAAACCTTTAAACCCTAAAACCCTAAACCCTAAACCCTAAACCCTAAACCCTAAACCCTAAACCCTAAACCCTAAACCCTAAACCCTAAACCCTAAACCCTAAACCCTAAACCCTAAACCCTAAACCCTAAACCCCAGCACCTGGAGGAGCTTGCACACACCAAGCCCCGAAGTCCTGCCACAAGCCCCGCCGTCCTGTAGCCCATGCAGGGAGCACGACCCGGCAGGTAGAGGAGGTCGAGGGGGGGCTTTTGGGGGAGAAGGGCGGGTTTAGGGTTTAGGGTTTATGGTTTAGGGTTTAGGATTTGGGATGTGTCAATCAAATTTCTGGCTCGTTTTCTACTGGCAGTCATCAAGTCCGGTTTCAAAAAGGTCTTAGGGTTTAGGGCGGGAGGGGGAGGTGGGTTTAATTTAGACTGGAAGGGTGAAATGGGGTCAAAGAGCTGGGAGTGCGCATTTCGGCGCTACAAGGGCTTTTTTGTTTGTGAAGGTTGCGATTTCTAAGGTTTGGGTTGTAGTAGGGGACCCAAAAGGTACTACATTAACTAGATGCCTTTCGGTAAGACTTCTAAGTTCTTAGCGTTGATTGTGAGAGGGCATTGTTTGGGGTTTAGGTGTTCGGATCTAAGGTTTCTGTGGTTCAGGCTTGGGTGCCCGGTGGCTTGTTAGCAGTGTGAGGGCGATCACACCGCCCGAAGCCCCAAGCTTTAAAACCTACCCTGAGACAGGCGTCTACAAGAGGCTGCCGTAAGCCCTAGGCCAAGTGGGAGAAGCAGCAAATCAAGAGCAGCCGGAAAGATAGAGGCAAGAACAGGTGGAGACTAGTAGCCAAACCAGTCAATCGACGGAGGCAGCCCGGCGTTTGCGGCTGCATCTCTCTCGAACGAAGAGTCGTGAAGGCTCGGGGCACACGCCGGCAGAAGTAGGCGACATGCGCCCTGACCGTTCGCCAGGAGCGTGAGAGCTTGCGGCTTCTGGACTCTAAACTCTGGACGCTAAACCCTAAACCCTAAACCCTAAACCCTAAACCCTAAACCCTAAACCCTAAACCCTAAACCCGAAGCTCAAACCTCCTGGGTTGGATCCTAACATGGCATCCTGGAATTTTCAACCTCACAGCCCTCCGGCCCAAACGCCTGGATCGATAATTCCTCAAATGCCCGGGACCCCCTCATGTTTCAACAAGCATCCCAAGAACCCCAACAGTCCAACTTGTTGGATGTTTAAAAAGCCATGTCAAAGGCAATTCCCCAAAATCTTGGGGCTTTAAGCCCCTAAACCCTCCACCGCAAATCCTACACCCTCAACCCTAACCCAGAAAGCGGGTCTGCAGGCTAGGGGTGAGGGGCTTTTGCAGTGTCCCTTAAATGTGAACAAGGTGCAGCCTCCAAGGATTTCGGACTGTATAGAGCTTTGGGGGGCACTTTGCCTCCCAAATTTATACCCTCTGTCGATTTCAGTGCTTCCCCTCAGGGTCCATGTACCTGTAGTATATAGCCTAGGCCTCAAAGGGTTCCTATATAGCAGCTTTTGGACCAGAATGTGCTATCCAGGTGCATGGACCCTTCGGGTTCCCCTGGGTTGGGGACAGGGGTTTTTGGTTTGTCTTTCGGCTTTGGCTCCTTCGAAGATGCATTGGCGGTTAGGGTTTAGGGTTTAGGGTTTAGGGTTTAGGGTTTAGGGTTTAGGGTTTAGGGTTTAGGGTTTAGGGTTTAGGGTTTAGGGTTTAGGGTTTAGGGTTTAGGGTTTAGGGTTTAGGGTTTACCCCAACCCCAAGCCCTTGAAGCCCCAAACCCCCCACAGCAGCCCGTAACCCCCCCGAGCCCTTCGGCCGCAGGTTTCGACAGCCTGGCACTTGGGATTCATGATTCCTCAGATGTAGCCGACAGTTGAAACTTAAATTGTCTTTTGTGATGCAGTTGCCTGCTTAGGATGGGCGCCCTAGGACCGTGATCCTGAAGTTGGCACTTTGAGCCTTAAGTATCCCTCTACCAGCTGTACCCTGAGCTCAACACCCTAAGCTTCTGCAGAGTGCAGGTGCTACCATCAGCCATGGCGACCCTAAGCCTTACGGTATAAGTTGGTTTCGGGTTCAGGACCACTTATGCTGCCCCTGCAAATTTTCTTAGGGTGGAGGTTCTGAAGCACCGTCCGGCCAAAGCCCTGAAACCTAAACCCTAAAACCTAAACCAGTGCGTCTCTTGAGTCAAAAGAATCCTAAATCCGAAGCCCTAAACCTGCATGAATCGGGAGGGCGCGGCCCTCAGATCACGCAGCGGAAGCCCTAAACCCGAGCTATGAAGTCTGCCCTTGGTTCCCGAGGCGAGCACCCACCCATTGAGGAGGGAGATGAGAGGCAACTCCTGATGAGACGTTATTGAACTTCCGGGGGCTAAACCCGAATCCCTAAACCCTAAACCCTAAACCCTAAACCCTAAACCCTAAACCCTAAACCCTAAACCCTAAACCCTAAACCCTAAACCCTAAACCCTAAACCCTAAAACCTAAACTAAACCCTAAACCCTAAACCCTAAACCCTAACCCTAAACCCTAAACCCTAAACCCTAAACCCCAAACCCTAGCGGAGGGATGTTCCTTGTGTGTGTGTGTGATGGTTTTCGGTTGTGACCTCGGTTGAAAGCAGCTAAAACGCATACATTGATTTTAACTCTACTCTGCCTCTTGTAGCTAGGTAGCATGTATGTATGGAAGCATGTATGTAGTTATAGGACAGAAGTATGCACATCAAACATGCATTCATGGGTTGGTCAGAACTTGAAACCCTGACTTTTTGAAAACACATTCTGCCCCTGGACAGCACGCTTCTTCAGGCTACACGCAGAAGCTGACGCCACGGCAGAAGACGGTGGCTCACTCTCCGAGGCTGCGCATGCGGATACCATTTTCGCTTTCCAAGATTAATCCACATGCGTCTTCATCAGCAGTATGAACCCATGTGTGTCGGATGATCACAGTCCGCAAACCATGACCTGAAGATGTTTCGGAAGCTAGCCAGCCAGGCAGCTAGCCAAACATGCAAGCCCTCGCGAGGGTAGTTCAGGGGTATGCGAAGTTGACGGCATTGGCCCAGGAGCAACCTCCGAATTCGAAGGGTGGTGACCCACAGCGCAGTGCGTGACAAGTCTGCGGCGTTGCGGTCTGGTGCTGTAGGTTTCCTAGGTTTCGGGGTGCTGAGTGCTGAGGACGTAGGAAGGTTTGCTTGCAGAATCGTGTGCCCGCCATGCCTTGTTGTGGAGGATCTTGAGTTGAGGGGTCAACATCAGCGTCTTACGATCAAAGTCAGCCAGAGGTTGAGATTTCATTGCTGGCATCTGTCATCCCCTGTGCTGACCCACCAGCCCGACACCCAAGTCTGTCTCTACATATGGGAGAAATCCAGATGTGGTGCAGGCGTTGGAGTATAGGCAAAACGGGCTTGGGGGGGCTGCTGCCGGGACCTGCACAGGTATGTCGCAGCTCGACCCCGCCATACTACAATCTGCTGCTCGCGGGTCGTGAGCGACTGAGAGAGGGGGGCTTGCAGCCGTACGGAACTAGCTCCATCATGGGCGCTCCTGCTTGACGATGCGGCAGAAGCGATTTCAGAGCCCAGGAAAGCAACAACTCAAGATGTCTGCTGCGCATGGGGATTCTTCGAAATTCGGGCACCTCTTCAACCGGGTGCCCTATGGTATGCTCTCAAGTGGCACACTTGGCTCAGGACCAAGCTATCCCGTGTTGGGGCCTGAGCATGGCTTAGCCCTGGGCCCCACCCCAAAACCCCTCAACCCAAAATCCAGAAGCCCCTTACCCTTAGAAGCCTTAGCCCCCCCAAAAGCTGAATCTTCTTCGTTGTTCGACGTGCTTATGTTTTCGATTCGATGGGTTTGTGTGTTTCTGGTTTACAGCCAAAACTTTCTGGCCCATCGCTGGTTTTCAGTTTCCTTGGGTGCCTTCGTTTGTAATACTAAAGAAGGAATATCGGAATAACGCTTAGTCCTGTTCAGCCGGTAAAGCCCCTGGCCTTCAGAGAAGTAAAGGTACAGGTGAGGGTTTTGGGGCATCTGTGTCGTCTTTTCAGCGCCATGGTGGAAGCGCCAGGGTGTGTCCCGGTTTGTCCTGGGGTTCGGACAGGGGGAATTCAGGCGGTTCAGGGCAACTAGAGTGGTCTGGCTGATCCCCTTAAACCGAAACCCTTAAACCCCTAGAGCCAAGGCCCTAATTCCCCAAAAGTTCATACAACAGGAGGCCCCCCCTCGACCTCGAATGCTGACTCGCAGTCCTTGGGACTCCCCATAGCTAGGGTTGAAGCTCACAGAACCCCAAAAGCCTTAGCCTCGTACATTGGGACGTTCCCCCTTATACTGACAGTCCTTCATAGGGATTCTCGTAGCCGCGATTATGATCCCCATTTGGGGGGGGGGGGGGGGGGGAGCCTCCCAACTTGTACACCCTAAACCAAGAAGCATTCCTGAGGCTTCGTCTTCCATCTCCAGATCAAGGTCCTCCAAGGACGGAACCCCGATGACTGTTTAGGGTTTAGGGTTTAGAGTTTAGGGGACGACATGGACCCTAAAAGGGCTTATAGTTCATATACCTTGATAGGGATTATAATAGTATCGGTTTAGGCTTTAGGGTTTCAAAAAGCACAGCAACTGATTCTGTGTTTGGGATGTGGGGGGTTGGAAGGATGGGGCGTTGATGGCGTCCTTGAAGATGCCTTGCCTGGCCTTTTCTCAACTTGCACGAACTTTTTACTTTGGGGTTTAGGGTTTAGGGTCTAGGGTTTCGGGCTTCTTGAGATGTGTGTGGGGTGAAGCACGACCGGCTACTTCGTAGCGGTGCCTCCAGAATTGGGAAAAATGTAGCTGAGTTTGGCTCAGATCCCAAGTGCCTCACGGGCTCAGAGTTTGGGCTGAATCGTGTGCTTCGGCTTTACAGAACACATACCCGTGATGATTGACCCAAGGGCTGTGGCTTTCAGATCCAATCAAGGCTGTGGGCATTGCAAGCATGCTTTCAGCGCCAGACATGTCGAACATGTTCCCGACAGGAGGCGTTTTTGGAGTGACAAGCCTTGCAGAGAGATCCGCTCTGCACGGGCTTCGCGTGAGAAGCCTGGACACCTAGGCGTTTTCGGCGCAGAAGCGTGGCTTGACACCGGAACAAGCGCACGGATGCCACAGGTCGTGGTGTAAGGGACGGCCATTAGAAACAATGCGTGTCCACTGGGGAACGACCTCGCATGGAATTCTTTAAGCCGACCTCTCCAAATGGAGCTGGCCAGCAACAATCACAAGGTGCCCACTTGTAGATCTCTACCTCGCGAACATCGAAACTCTAGGTGCCTTTTGAATGCAAGAGCACAAGACAACTCAAACTTCACAAAGTTTCTGAAAGGTGGGTTTTGGGTTTTGGGTTTAGGGTTTAGGGGGTTAGGGTTACTGCCACATGCAGCTTCTGAAACGTAACCTCAGCCCCGCATTCTCGAAGCAAGATTAAAGGCCTGTTTCACCGTGGCACCGAAGCCGTAGAAGACGTTCATGAACCTCTCTGCCAGAAGCGCTGTGTAAGAGAAAACGAGTTCATTGCTGTCACCTTCATGAGCCAAAATCCTCAATCCCCACCCAGACACCCTCGACAATACTCGAAAGAGGAAGCCCGAAATCTAAAAGCAAACGTATAGACTCGGCCAATCCCAAAGTACTCATGGTGTGATCCCATCCTTTGGCAAGGCTTGGAGGAATGGGGGGGATTTGTTGCTTCATATTTAGCGGTATACGGTTTAGGGTTTAGGGTTTCGGGTTTAGGGCTTAGGGTTGAAGCAATATTTAGACCTGGAGCTCCAGCGTGTCCATGGCGTGTGAAGAGAACAGGAAGCTGTGTGAAAGCTGTTGCCCTGATGATGTGCCCCCGGCACCTAAAGAAATGTTAGCAGAGCTCGTGATGCGAAGTGTTTCTGGTATTCTGTGCAATCTAAACCCTAAACCCTCAGCCTTGTGTAATCAGAGCCTCGCAATTGCAGAAGAATCCAGCTATGGGCATCGAAACTGCGCCATGCACAAGCAAGTCGATTTAGCGCTTAGGGTTTAGGGAATACCAGGCCAGAGACCCCAGGAGCCCTGAAGCAAAAAGGGAAGTATTCCTCTACTGGTGCTGATGCCGCTCGGAGTTTCACCATGGACTGCTGGCTGCGACGCCACACTTCCGACGTCCCAGTACTAGCCCCCAGCAATTGTCCCAGGGATTGAGGGTCCTTAAGTCCCAAGGATGATGCTGTTTTGAGAAGCCTTAAGCCACCTTCGATGAGGGTCATGACTATGAGTCATCTTAGCGCTCATCGTTAGTGGGTGGTATGGCTGTGCTTATCCTCTTCTCTCAGCGGTTCAAGTGGGTGACCCAGCCCTTATATGGCACTTTGATCCCGCACGGACCGTTCTGGTGCACAGCAGTAAGGTGCCCACCAAATGTTGCGGCAAGCACCTATTGCTCCAGTGCGTGTGGGTCTGAAAACCCGAAGCGGAACAATAATACACGCAATGATAGTAGTGATAGTCATAACATGAGTAGTGGTACGAAGAGGAAGAGTAACATTTAATAGCCTGAACTTGCATGAACCTAAATGTCATGGCATGACCCAAGCCTGTACGGCCCTGAACTGAACTCTCGTCCTCTAAGCTACGAGATCTCTCGAGAGGGTTTAGGTTTTAGGGTTTAGGGTTTAGGGTTTACAGTTGGTCCTGCCTTGTACGCCCCGTCCCTGACAAAGCCCGACGGCAACAGCGGGAAGCATGGTGTCCATGTTGCATTCCGAAACCTAAACCTTCAACCCTGTAACGCCTGCTGAGTCCTTAAAGACCATAAAGCCAACATCGACTTTCCCCTTGCCCACGCCTTGTCGCTGTGTGGGTGTATCCAATATGGCAGAAGATGGCCGAGGAGATGGGTTTTTGCAGCTCCTGGGCTGACAGTCGCTGCTTGCAGGGTTTAGGGTTTAGGGTTTAGGGTTTAGGGTTTAGGGGGAAGGGGAAAAGGGTTTAGGGTTTCGGGTTTCAAGGTTGGACACGAGGGCGTCAGAAGTGTCCATATCCAACCACACTGTGCTGGCTTGATGAAAATTAGCTGCGGATCTCTGAAGATAGGGGACCAAAACCCCACGTCCTAAGCTTAACGCTCAGCTGTCAAGCCTCACTTCGGATGTGCAAGTTGTGCATATTTGAACCCTGACCCTAGAAATCGGATGATTCGATTAACGAAGATGGAAAGCTCGCGGGCGTTGAGCTCTGTTTTTTTTGCACTTTGCGCTTGGTTCTTGCTGTCGATGCCAACGCATGTGTAACCAGGGCATGGCGTTGTGGAGGGTGCTTGGCTTCGTTTCCAAAAACACCGACTCCCCCCGCTTGATCCTAAACCCTAAGCCCTAAACCCTAAACTCTTTGGACGAAGGCGGTTGCTGGGCAGCACATCACGGCTGTTTGGGTTCATCACCGGCCGAAATGCCCGCATGCGTGAGGCGGTGGCAGCAGCAGAGGCTCAGCAAGCAGTGGGGTTCAAAGGAAACGGCATTGTATGTTTGAAGGTTATCCATGGCAGCCCAAAACCTAAACCCGGCACCTTGTTTCCAATCATGTTTGCGTCCTCTGAGGTCAGGCAGCCATACAGCCTTGCAGAGCAGCAGTTGCTGGAGCATCTTAAGGAAGCAGGCTGGAAGCCAGACCCCACCTGCTCAGAGGCAGAGCTTTGCCGGGCGCTGCGGAGCATGGAGGATTTGCACGGGATGCTGTTGGAGTCTGTGGGGCGCATTGGTCCCCCACTGCAGGCCACCATGCGGGCGGGTTTGGAAGCGCGCCTGCTCAGCCTGCTACAACTGCAGGAACCTCCTTGCCGCATGCTCCAGCCATGCGACCGCCCTGCAGTGGATCCAACAGCACCAGTGGCACCCTTCTACTTTTTCGCCCCGAAGCTGGAAGGCCCAACCTTTTCTGTTGCTGGCACCTGCCGTGAGTTGGGGTCTGCAAGCTTTGACAACTTCCAGAGCCAACCGACGGCAGTCTTCGACCAAGCATCGCAGTTTCTGGTTGGGCGCATCCTGCTACCGCCACCCCAGCAAAGGGGGAAGTGGTTCGAGTACAAGCCATGTGCGCTTTGGGGTGGCCGGTTTGTGGCGGATGCTCGACCTCCCATGATTGTGGATGCAGCAGATCGGCATCAGATTCTGGATCCATCCGGCATTCCTTTCTTCAACCTCGACTACAGCTTGGCGACGGAGTGGGTGCTCCAGCTCTGCGGGGGCCTTATGGCATTGCAGCTAACTGAACTTAAGTATGTGGTTGTTCCCCCCCTCGATAAGGACCACAGGGTCTTCAGTTTCTCGCTTCCCCTGTACAGCCAAATGCTTGGGAGTAGAGGAGTAGCCAGAACTTGCCATGAAAACGAGAGAGGGGAGAGGGGGTCCTGCTCGCTGGAAGGAAGGAAGGAAGCAAGGAAGGAACGAGAAAGGAGGGGGGAAGAACACCAAGAAAGAGGGAGGGAGAGTTGTTGAGAGTTGTAGCGCCAGGTCGCCCCGACTCTGCACCCACTGCCGACTTTTGCGCGAGCTACATGTGGCAAGACCTGCTCTTGGAGCTTCTTGACGAGCAAATCTAGTCTGTGGTTGTATAATGCTTGGGTTTTCAGGTTTAGGGTTTAGGGTTGAGGGGTTTCTGGCAGTCACCAAGTCCCAGTTGCAAAAGGGTTTAGGGTTGAGGGTTGAGGGTTTATAGGGTTCAGAGTTTCAACTAAAGCTGCCAAACCACCTGCAACTTGCTGCGCAGACGGCGGCGGCAGGAACGTACACCCAGCTCTCCTCCCCAGGAAGTCTCTTGTATGACCTCGGCTAATCCCTTCGGAGTGGCCCATTGCTGTCATCCATGCGGGCAGGAAAAGAAATCTACAACCCCAATTACAAGAATCAGCCCTGCAGGGTGTGCGAGCGCCTGCTAGGCGGCAAAAAGGCACTGCACACCCTCAACCCCCAAGCCCTCAAGGCCAAAGCCTTAGATCCTTGGCAGCCCTACGTAATCCCCAAACCACCCTCACCTCCAAAGTCATCTCTCAGGTGTGGGGGTCAAAGCTCCGTGACGCTACAGGCGTGTGGGATGCCGAGCTTTTACAACAGGGCTGTAGGCTGATGTAGGTCATGTAGGTGGTGGGTTTAGGGTTTAGGGTCTTGGGGGCACAAGTAGGGAACTGAAGTGTGGCAAGTCCAAGACAGGCTGCATGACTGGTTGAGGGCTGGGCTATGGCTTGAGGGCTTTTCCGTGATAAACCACTCCTGAACCGGAACCTCAACCTTACACCCTCTCAGCAGCAGGACCCTATACGGTTGGCAGAAGCCCTTGCAGTAGTCGCCCGGAGGCCCGAAACCCTAAACCCAAAACCCCAGACCCTAAACCCTAAACCCCAAACCCCAGACCCCAAACCCTAAACCGTAAACCCAAAACCCCAAACCCTAAACCCTAAACCCTAAACCGAAAGACTCTTCCTGCCAGGAGGCGTTGGCTGCCACGCCATCTACCCAGCACTCCTTTGACGAAGAGGTGCCGTGGACCCTCAAGCCTGGAGCAAACATAAACACTCCCGGTAGGCAGTAGGGTTGAGGGTTTAGGGTTCAGGGTTTAGGGTTTAGAGTATAATTGTGGGTTACCGAAAATTCGGAGCTTTCTGTGGTTTCTAGAATCGCGAGTCTATCATTGTTGGGGTATATCAGGAGGAGACCTATCTGGGGAAACTCTCGAGCTAGCAGTGGCCCAGCGCCGAAGCATTGGGCTGTGCTTTGGTTGGACTATAAGCCCTAAACCCTGCAATGCTTGACTACAAAGCTCTTCAGCCGTCAACGTGAACCCCCAAACCTGGCAGTGTGTTTTAAACCTGGCAGTGCGTTTCAACAGCTTCAAAGCCCACTCTGAAGACTGACAACTCGACTTGCGAAACCTAAATCCTGAACCCTAAATTCTGAACCCTAAACCCTAAACCCTAAACCCTAAACCCTAAACCCTAATGAACCCTAAGCTCTGCAGAGACGCATGAGGTGGTGCGTGCAACAAATGGGCGACAGCTGCATCCCGGACCCCTTCAGCTAGGGCTGTTTCAAGGGCTGGCCCCTACATCTCCCTGGCTCCACGCCCATCTCAATTTCTGCGAAGGAAGAGACCTAGGGTCATTTTGGGTTCGTGGGCGGTACGTAAGCCCTAAATGAGCACAGGTGCTTTGGCGTGAGGTTTGACACACTACCCCAAACCCTAAACCCTAACCCCTAAACCCTAAAACCTAACCCCTAAACCCTAAAACCTAAACCCTAAACCCTAAACCCTCAGGTTGTTTTTGCTGCTGGCAGACGCGTGTCCACTGGCTCTGGCCATTGCAGTTCAAGGCCAACTCCGACAAACAGGACTGCGAAGGCGGTTTAGGGTTTAGGGTTTTTAGGGTTTTTAGGGTTTTTAGGGTTTTTAGGGTTTTTAGGGTTTTTAGGGTTTTTAGGGTTTTTAGGGTTTTTAGGGTTTTTAGGGTTTTTAGGGTTTGTAGGGTTTTTAGGGTTTTTAGGGTTTTTAGGGTTTTTAGGGTTTTTAGGGTTTTTAGGGTTTTTAGGGTTTTTAGGGTTTTTAGGGTTTTTAGGGTTTAGGGTTTGTAAGGGCTTCTGACATTCAGGTGGCATGCAGGTCCCTAGGTCTTTGGGCGTTGGGGGTTCAATAGTTGAACTTATGGGTTCAGGTCAATCACAGTCATAGTATTTGTGTAAAATTCTACTACGCTAAGAGCCAGGAATATTGAAAGATGACGCCAGAAAAACCCTAAACCCTAAAGCCCTAAAGTGAATGGTTTGGGTTTGGGGTTTAGGGTTTAGGGTTTTGGAGAAGTTCGAGTGACCGAGAATATTGGAAGTGAATGAGGGACCGCTACTGGACAACCGACAGGCCAAATACAATTTGCATCAGGGACTAGCCTTTGTTCTTTTGTAGTTGTGTGGTTTAGGGTTTAGGGTTTAGGGTTTAGGGTTTAGGGTTTAGGGTTTAGGGTTTAGGGTTTAGGGTTTAGGGTTTAGGGTAGCAAGTGGCTTGCACCTTTAAGTCGTAGTTTCATTTGTTCAGCAATAGAACTTGAGTTCTTGAGGCCTCCAAGAGCGCTGCATGGTCCCCAACAACCATATGGGTGGTTGTCAAAATTATGGTCCCTTTTTGGCTCCTTATTGTAATACGGCACCTAATATTTAGGGTACCCCAAAGAAATTCAGAATTTTGACAACCACCCATATGTTTTAGTGGTTGTGCTGCCCAAAAGAACAAAGCAAACGCAATCTTCAGAGACCTCTGGGCACGAACTGGCCTGGAAGTTTTGCAAGATGTGTTTGCTTTCTTTGGGCGGTGCAGTCTTACTGTTTTGAATGACAGTACATCTTGTTTGCAATCTGAGGTCACCAAGCGGAGAGACATGCAAAAACGCTTTACCGTCTCAAATAGAAAGCAAAAAGCCTTCAGAGATCTTTAGAGGCACGAACTGGCCAGGAGGTTCCCGAAGTCACGACGCGTAGTCTCAAGCGCTGCTCAAGCCATATTCAGTGTCTGACCTCAAGAGAACCCCATTCCCAAATAACATCGCAAAAGCTAAGCTCTCAGCCGGAAACCCCCCGGTTGCCCACATCGTATTAATCCCCAAGCCACCTCAACCCTGTATTTTGTACCCGCCCCAAAGAATCGAAGGACAGCAGCTTCACTACGCACACGGCGATTACGCCTTTCTGAGAGGACGGCTCAGAGCATCTTGGGCCAAACAGGGCGCCGGCTGTGTTTGCGTTTGGGTTTTTGGGTTCTTTTGCGGCTGGAGCCAGGGCATTGTGCCTTGTGGGGTCAGTCCGACACTTGTAATCTTGCGCGTGAGGTGAGTTGTAGAAAGTGCTCGTTGCAGCTGACTGCACCCGTTCGCGACCCGAAGCAGATCATTGTGTGAGCCAAGCCCGGTACACTGGAGGGGGGTTTAGGGCTTTAAGGGCGTTCCTCGGGTATATATCCCTTCTGGAACAAACCCCGCCTGGTTCATTGAACCCTAAACCCTAAACCCTAAACCCTAAACCCTGCTTCGGGATGCTTAAGGTTCAGGGGTCTCGTTAGTTTCGTTGCCCAAGGAAGCCATGCAGCCAACTGTCTCATGTCTGCTCCGTGGCGCAGTGCTGGCGTCGTTGGTAGCGGCAGATGTGCCTCATCTCAGATATACTGCCAATTGCTTAAGAGCCCCCCCCCACAAAAAATGATGATGATACATTTATATATATATATACATATTTATTTATTTATTTCATTCATTTATTTATATATCTTTACTTGTTTATTTATGTATTTATCTATTTACTATGTATATTGCATGCCCTGTCACCCCATCATCCTCAAAGACTTCTTGAGCACCCAAAACCTCAATCTCAGCCAGTTAATCTTCTGAGCGTTGTTGGTCTGTAGTTTCTGCCTAACTGCATACATCAAGACCACGTCAGTAAGCCCTATCAGTTCGACAAGCTCAAAGAAGGGTTTCGATGAAGGAACTGCCGTGAAGCTTGGTTAGCATAGTTGTAGTGTGTTCCAGGAACGGGAGGAGAGGGCGGGCCACACCCTTGCGAAGCGCCATAACCATGAACCCCTAAATTAAACCCAATTAAACCCTAATTAAACCCTAAACCATAAACCCTAAATCCTAAAAAAGGGTGAACTGGTAAGGTGCAGCAGCTTCCTTGCTTGATGCTGGGAATTTCGGACTCGAGCTTCCTGGAAAGTCTGGAGCCACGGCCTGAAATTCGAGGGTTGAGGGTTGCTTGGGAATTCCGGGTTTAGGGTTTAGGGTTTGGGGTGTAGGGTTTAGGGTTTAGGGTTTAGGGTTTTGGAAAGTTTGGAAAGCTCGTGTGAGCATGGCTCCCAGTCGACCTTGGCACAGAGCCTGGGTTCAAGAAGGGGTGCTTGTTGACTTCTTGGTTTGTTGGTAACTGGAAGTTCACTTTGAGGCCTTGCGCGCCCTGAGTTTTTCACATGCATGTTCGTGGTGTTAGATGCGGGAGGCCCAACTGCAAAGGCCGAAGTCAAAGCTTGTGGCTCGGAACCTGAGCCGGAGTCTAGGACCATCTAGCCCCCCTGGTGCTTAGTAGGGAATGAGGGAATCAGGGGCCTATCTATACCCCTCAAAGGGAGATAAGGTACCTCCTTCCCTCATTACCCTGAAGGCCCCGACGTCGCCCTTCGACACCCAGAACTTCGACCCCCAGGTTTAAGTTAGAACCCTTGCCCATTTTGGGTAACAATGCCACCAGTCAACCCATTGGACGATTATTCCTATACACCTCACCAACTATATCACTACTACTACCCCATTACCAATACCAGTATAGGAATAACCGATTACCTCATCCATATAAGAGGAATATTCCTATACTCCCTAACACTTCCCCCAAATATCACCACTACTAACCCATTACCAAGACCAGTATTGGAATAGCCAATTACCCCATCCATATTCCCTAAGGTGGTATTATCATCCCGAAATGGGCAAGGGTTCTCTCATAGATTTTACTAGTCATAAAAGACTTACATTCCATAAACTCTTATGAAATGTGCTTAATTACATTATACTTATGTGTTTAACTCACGTTTCCTTTTATCATTGTATGCTTTCATTCCATCAAGACATTCACTGCAAGTAACCGTGGTTCTACACTGCATTAAATACCTACCCGTTTTACAATAAAAATTTCTTTTGAAATGCACTAAATTCTTCCAGTCTTTGCATCTGACACACTGCCTTTCACAATGAGGAGGACGGCACTCAGTATTAAAATCCATGGTTATCTTATCAACAAAAATTGTCATACTACATTATTTTACAATATTTGTCATAATTCATTAATTATGATAAACATTGTTTCAAACTAATTAACCATTACCATGTTCTTTTGACATGCGTATGGAAGGCACACTGGGGAAATGGGAGAAATGCTGTATGTGGGGCGGTGTCATTCTATAAGTAATTCACTCTTGACAACATTATTTTAGCAATTCTTCCAGCTGAGAAAACCCAAACAACAATTTTTAAATCGCTTGTTATATTCTTCATAATGATAATGATCCTCTAGTTTATCTAGAATAGCACTTAATCTGGCGTTATACATTCTTATATTTCTTCTTTCCGCCAGCCAATCTGCTTTATTTTCTTTGTTTTCTTTCTCAGGAAACAAACAATCCATATTTAGATTATTATACAATTTTCTTATCAATTTTAAACTTCAATTCTTCAATCTCTACTTCCAATCGTTCTATGTCTATCTGAATACATTCAATGTCTGTCTCGGTCATTTCTATTCTCTGTTCGCATTCCGAGGGTGTTATACCATGAGTTCCAAAACCAGTATCACATATTTCAACGCTTCCTGTTTGATTATACTTTTTGAATATCTGGTTTTCATCGGGTGATACATGTCGTCCTGTTGCTCCAATTTCATATTATGCCTGTCTTCCACAATGTTCGTTGTTATTATGGTATTTTCTTTGACCGTTTTTGTTTCCTCATGATAAGATTGTCTGTTACATCTACAAGGGATACAAGATACACCTTTAGAATTAATGAAAAACCCGCTCATTTATATAATTTACATGTTTAACATTTTTATATAAACGCAGAATGCCTTAAGAAGAACCAACAAACTACTAGACCTGAACCCTAGACCCAACGAGCCTTTTAATACTCAACCGAAACCACACCCAAAACTGCAACCCTTTTGCAACCCCATCCCAAGCCTCTAAGCCGGGGTAACCTTGACGGCAGTTTCGTGAAACAAAGGCAAGCGCTTTGCGTCCGTAAGGCGAGGGCTCAATCCTGTGCTGCTGTCCCCCGTGCATTCTGACACTGTTGGGCCATGTTTTGCGCCACGCTGGTTCTATCGGTGCTGCTCTTTTCCACAGGGGAGGGCCTGAACAAGGAAGGGTCTCCATGCTCACCGGAGCCTACAATCCGGGAGTTCCTCATGGAGTGCAAGGGTTCTCGACCGTACCATAATGAATGTTACAGAGACCTCCTCATCTTTAACGACACAGCAGTACCTTGGAAGTGCAAAGTCGCCTGGCGAGAATGTATGGATCAAAGCCGCTTGATTTTGGCCCAAGTGGAAAAATTGCACCGCAAAGAAGGCGCGACATTTCGGGAGGATGGTTCCATCTTGCAGGAAGCTCAAAACTTTTGCTGGGCAAGGCTAAGAGAATGTGATCTCCAGTGCGTACTCTCAGCTGCTGGCTGGTATTTCTAGGAAGTGGCAGGCAATGAAATGAGCTGCACATGAGCCAACACCATGCCAAAATGTCTGTTCACTGGCCGTGCTTCTGTGATGATTGTTCACAATAGCGAAGGCATTATGATCCATTGTCGGGGTCACCTAAAGTCGTAAAGTCTCTGTTTTCTGGAGGGATGGTACCGGCCATTGCATCACGGGTTATTCAATTCATCCTGCATGAGTACTCCTAGGGGTAGTGGCGGTGATCTAGTCTGGAGGTGACTTGAGGCATTAATTCTGGTACATGGGGGCGACGTAGGGGGGAGTATAGGAATAGTCTTCTAATGGGTTGACTGGTCGCATTATTACCCAAAATGGGCAAGGGTTCTGCTAACTGTTTAGGGGTTTTTAGGGTTTAGGCGTTAGGGTTTAAGAGTCCTTAATGGGGATTAATAGTAGGGGGCACGTGGCCTGAGAGGCTTTTTCTATGGTTGACTGGCTTTTTGATTTTTTTGGGAGGAAAGGCAGGGGGCGCGCTATCCTTCGCCGAAGCTTCTTTTACTGCCAAATGGGTGACGAAGGTTATAGGAAGCCCTGCTGCTTCCTTCAGGCACCGTGAACATTTTTTCAAAAATGGCATCGTCGTTGGTTCAAAAGGAGGAACCCTGAACCCTAGACATCCGAAAGCAACCCCAAAGCCTAGACCCTAAACCCTACGTAAACCCTAAACCCAGCCCAAGAACCTTGTTCCAAGGATGCGATCAAGCCTTTGCTTCACCAAGACAGGCAATTGGAGGATGGCCCGCCGCTGGCGTTCAGTGTGGAAGCTTTCCTGGGAGAAGTCTGCCCCTCACCCGCATCTCTGACCCTCATCCTCACATTGGAGCAAGTTTCTCACTGCTTTCTTGAGTAAGTGGATCTTGGACACCGGAGGAAACGAATGGTCAGGCCTTTGCTTGGTTTCCGGGTTCGGGCAAGTCAGGATCCAACTGCTTGAGTCCACATCCGACGCTGGCCGGATCCAGATCTTCAGCGGCCGATACTGCCAGAACTTGAGTTTGGAGGAGTTCGAGCTGGTACTCCGCGAAGTGCCCCTCCAACTCCCATGCCGTCCCAAGCCCAAAGTGCTCAATCTTGAACCCCTCAACCCTGAACTGCTGGAGATGTCTAGGGCATGGTGAGGCTTGGGGTTTGAGGCTGTAGTATGCGCCATACTTTGCCAGGTGTCTTCCGGCACATTCTATTCCAGGTTGCGCCTGGAGTTCTGGAAGACTCTGGCGGATCCCGTAGCACAACGCCTCGGAAAGACAAACTTCTCGGAGTTTGTGCAGAAGATGCACACGAACTCCGCCGACTTGGTCCAGTCCTGGCCGCAGTTGGCAGTGACTTTGCTCAGGGTTCTCCGTGCAGCCTGCGGACCCCGAGCTACAGCCAGGCCGATTGAAATGGGGCTTGGACTCGTCACAGCGCTTCGGATTGCACAGGGACTGGGCGAGGAATCATCGGAGCTGCAGCATGAGGTGGATGCCTTGGCAAGGGCCATCCGAGAGACGAAGTTTCAAGGTACAGTTGACCTAGTTGCTTGGATGCCTGCATTTGAAGCCCTGGCGGGTGCGGCTGGCTTGAAAGATGCCTCTCAGCTGGCAGCAGCTCTGCTGCACCAAGCAGGCATACAGCAGCTCTTGGACCTGCTTGGTGCCCGGCCATTTCCTACCTGGCCCTTCCAAGACTTGTTCCTCGCGCACGCCCAGGACGTAGCTTGCAGACACTATCAGCGTCAGGCAGCACAAGCCGCAGCAAAGTTGCTCGACGACCTGGAGCGATGTGCCACCGCAGAGAACACGACCGTGTGTGTGCCCTGGACACCACTTTGTCGATGCGTTTCTTTTGCCATGTTGGTTGAGATTGGTAACGGTTTGATTGTCATGTTGTGCTCTTCTCTTGAGGAGTTTGAGATAGGTGCGCAGCTACAGGTGCGCCTGATGGCATGCATCGCCAGCCTCAGCGTGGACGAGTGGCAGAGAGCCATCGTGGACGAGGCGTGCTTGCGCTTGCCGCGCTGGTGTCGGTTTAAAGTGGAGCGCATCAATGAACTTCATCAAAGACTGCGCAGCCGGCTACAGGAGATTTACCTGCAGGTCACCACTCTGGTGCTGCCAATGAGTGACTTACGGGATTTGGCTCGGGCTGGGAAACCTTTCTCTAGCGCCATCCGTTTGTTTGGGCTGGAGGACTCAGGATTTGCAGATGCACAGGCGCGCCTGGAGAAGCTGTGTCAGTCCCGAGATTCTCTGCAGCTGTTTCACGTGGTTGCTGCTTGGCATCCATACTTGTCGAAGCACTTGGAATCGAAACTTGGGACAGTAAAGCAGATGATGTCTGCTTGGGAGAGTACTCCAGCAAAGAGCTTGGAAGAGAAATGCGAAGAGATGATGCGAGACTTGCCGCCACGAGTGGTCGTCCATGCCTTGGATGCCTCAGCACGCGCGCGCACGGCCGCTCTCAACGATGTCATCGACAGGCATGCACGCTCGATGCCTCAGCTGCCTGACTTTGTGGCAGACCTGCGTGAAGAGTGGTCGCAGCTGCTAAAGTCGCTGCAGAGTGGAGACATCAGTGTCGCGCGGGTGGAGGCAAAAGCAATTCTCCGGCGCGGAGACGATGAGAGAGTGCTGCACTCCTGGCTCCGAGAAGAGATCCGACTCTGGGAAGGCCTCCTTGTGAACTCTCATGGGGGTCTACGATTTTCGGGGGTACCTTCTTTGGGGTCCTTATTTGAAGGGGATCCTACTATTTTGGGGTCTCTATCTGCATTTAAGAACAAAGATAGGACATAACGACATTTGCATGCAGCACGCTGTGCCAATTCAAGCAAGACGTCCGCATCAATACCCAAGTCCACAGTCCAAAGCTGCCACCTCAGAGCACTTTCCTGGAGCCCTTAGAAACCCTGATGAAGAGATCCCAATTTAGGGTTAAGCAGAAGGGCTTCAGGTTTAAGTGGAGGTCCTTGGGGCAGGCGACTCATCAGGGTGTAGGGTTTAGGGTTTGGGGTTTCGGGTTTAGGGTTTAGGGTTTAGGCACACAACACCCTCTACACCACACTCACCACACCCTCGAAACCCTGAACCTGCCACAAGCCATAAACAGTCTAACCCCGCCCTCCTCAGTACCCACCACAACCAGCATCCAGGCATTTGACTCATGAGCGCCCGCACCTCCACCCAAAGACAGTTGCACTGGCCCCTAAACCCTAAACCCTAGACCCTAAACAAAAACCCGAAACCTTAAACCCTAAACCCTAAACCCTAAACCCCTGATTTCTCCCAACATCCATCCACCCCCAAAGCCCCTGCGTCAGGTTTGGAGCCAGGGACTTCTTGCGGAGAGCAGGGCGTGCAGCGCATTGCCCAGGACACCGGTCATGGTCACCTAATTAACCTCAATGCTGCTAAAAAACTCTACTTTCTTAGCTCCCTGAACCCTTGAGTATGAGCCCCCCCTTGTATAGCTCTCACCGACATACGCGTACACAAGCCAAACCACAGGATCTTGTTGCCCTGGACCAATTTGGCGGCTTTCGTGACCTGGTGAACGGTGTGGGCAGCTTGCTGAAGGACAGGGGGAAAAAACTCGGCGCGGGAGGTTCTCATTCAGTGGGTTGTGAAAAGCAGGGTGTTCGATGGCGTCTTTTTTCGGGCACGTAGAGGTAGGGTTCTTGCACTTGTCAGGATTTAGGGTTTGTTTTTTTTGTCGGGTTCGGGGTTTAGGTTTCGCTTTTTTTGCAGCATGTCACTATGCCTGAGGCTTGTCATCGTGGGAAGTCCGAACGGATAAAGATTGGGGTTTTACCTGCAGCGTGCTGAACTTGTACTGGCGACCTGCCAGAAGGATGTGATAGCTACCGGCAGAAGTCAGGAGGAGGGTTGAAAGAGGCTATGGGGAGGGGGCGGGCTGGTCTTTAAGCGGGCGGGGAACAAGTAGGTCTGTACATGTCCCAGGGCCCATTGCCCTACAGAATCGGCAATCTCTTTACGGCAAGGGGTTTTTTGTGTTGCGGCACATCCGCTTCCCTCCAAACCCTGTCAAGCCTGCCCGTGCAGTCCAGCAGACGTCATGGGCACGTTTTGGATTCCACTCGGACGACACAAACTCCATTTCTACACCAAAGAGCCCCCCCCCCCCCGGAACCCAACATCCTCAAACCCATAAAGTCCCCACCTTTAACCATTAAATGCTCCCCCTCAACCCTCAACCCTCAACCCTCAACCCTTCAACCCTCAACCCTCAACCCTCAACCCTCAACCCTCAACCCTCAACCCTCAACCCTCAACCCTCAACCCTCAACCCTCAACCCTCAACCCTCAACCTGAACTCCAACATCCATGGAGGAGCTGCAGAAGTTTGATCAACTCGTGGCAGATGACGACCTGCTCCGCGAGCCGCTTGCTTGTTGTTTAGGGTTTAGGGTTTAGGGTTTAGGGTTTAGGGTTTAGGGTTCAGGGTTTAGGGTTCAGGGTTTAGGGTTTAGGGTTTAGGGTTTAGGGTTTACACTACATTGTTTCTAAAGGTTTGGGATTTGGGGGGTTTCCAAAATTAGGGTACCTTATTGGGGTCCTTATAAAAGTTTTGGGGGTCCTCCTATTTGGGGTCCATATTCGGGGTCCCCTACTTTCGTAAACCCTCATTTGAGGCTTCTGCTACCAAACCACCCAGACCCAACCCCGGCGAAGAGGTTGGTTTTGGGGACTGGGGTTTAGGGCTTTTGGCCGAAGCCTTCCAGCGTTCAAGGTCCGGGAGTGGTTGCATCCCTCCAACTAATACCAGGACCAAACCCTCCCTCAACCCCAAAATCTTCTCAGCGACCTTGCTTTCAGAGGTACTTCCCAAAAATTCAATGGTTCCTATTTTCCTAATTAATTATTATCGGAACCACCAGGAATTCAAAATTAAAAGGAATGTCTCTAATTTTGGCAAACCTCCACATCTGCAAGGTTCTCGAGGATGCAGGGCCAGGTGAAGAAGTTCGACCCAGACGCCTGGGCTTCGTCAGTCAGGGTTTGAGGATTTGAGGGTTATAAGGTCTAGAGTTTGCATGGGGTCTAGCGTTAGCATGTATGGTTTATATGTATAGGGCTAGGGAAATTTTCGTCGGGTCTCAAGGCATGCGGTGTTGTTCGAACCTGGAGTTAATATTCAAACACACGAAGCCAATCCCCGTCAACCCGCAAACATTGGGAGACCTTAAGAACCCAATACCTACTTTTTTGTAGGTTACCAAAGAATCTTGAACGGGGTGTTAGAATAAGAGCCTACAAACAGGTAGGAGTGGGGTTCTTAAGGGAAGCTTAACGTTAAGTGTTCCTTGCCGCTTAATTAGTGTTGCTTCAGCGAGGGTTTGTTTTCTGGTGCGACCTATGGTTGCTGCACACGGCTAGCCCATCGCAGAAGCTCTGGATAATCTGGGCTTGCATTGCTCCGCACCCTATGTCTCTCCTGATGTCGAGCGCCTACTTGGTTTGAACAACAGTTAGGAGTTCAGGGCGTCGAGTGACACCGGAGCTCGGTTCCGGGTTTAGCAAAAGGGCGTTGAGAGACTTACGAGCTACTTGGACAGGAATCCGTCGCCCTGAAGATGATGAAGAGCTATTCCCACTCCAGCGTCGTGGGAATTCCCGTGCGCTCCCCACAGGCCGAGGCCGTCCAAGCCCTTGTTCGTGTTGTTGGTCGAGGAAGGTCGCTAGCAAGCGGCTTGGTCGAGCTATGCAAGACCTGCTATTTGATTCTGGACCCTAAGCCCTAGGCTCTCAGCCGTAAGCCCTAATTCAGCCGGATATCTAGCGGGGCCTGTAGTGCAGCGCACGCTTGGAGTCTAGAATACCCTTGCTTGGTCCCCCCCCACCTGTGCTGAAAGCCCGTCTTGCGACGGCGAAATCTTAAACTAGATTTGGAGTACTATACTTCAATACTTTTTTGGCTCTGGGTTCCGATTATCGCTACGTATACCGAAAGAGTATAAGCCTTTTTCCAGGGTCTGCTCCAAAGTAGGGTAAAACAACACAGGCATGATTTTGGACAGCGATCCGGCTTTGGCATTCCTGAAGGACAAGATCAGATTCCAGGAGCTGGAAATCATGGCGTCTCGGGCCTTGCACTCTGCAATTCCCTGATTTTCCTGCATCTAGCACACGGTGCACATCAGCCTCTATCCGTCTTGCAGAATTTTACCTACAATCTAGGACTCTTCAGGCTTGATTTGGGGTTCTCTGCTCGGAGCAGCGCGTTGTCGTTGGCAGTTCGCTTTTGGTGAGCCGGTTTCTTGGTTTCCGAACCCCGAGCCGATCTGCCAGAAGTTCCAGAATCTCAGCCCTAAACCTGAAACCACGTGAGGTGCGCGAGAACGCCACCGACCTCCAGACCTCCCAACGCCAGGCGCTGCACGAGCTGGCTGGACTGAGGCATGCACAATGCTGCACGGGGGGCAAGGGATGGGGGATAGGGAGCCCCTCTGAAGTTCACTGATATCTGCAATATCAGGATGATCAGCACGGACACGGAAGCGACCCCAACTCATTAATCTGCAACTTTCTTGCCTTCACAGTTTTCTCTAAACTCTGAACCCTAAACTCTATCCCCCAAGGAAAGCAATACATGTTTGTTGGCTGCAGTCAGTTCCAATTGGCGACGTAGCCCCTCAACGCTCCAAGCTGACAGGCCATTCCTTGAGGACGTTCTCATGACAGGCCCTTCACGGTTCGGGTGTTGGGGTGCTCAAAGGCCACAGCATTAGGCTTTAAGGTCGCGAAGAGATGGTTGAAGAGGTAATGTTGACCTCGTAATAATAAACCCCCCCCCCCTTCAATCAAACCCCCCCAAATAGAGTAGGGCCCCTTTGAATAAGGATTCCTTTCCTTAGAGCCCCCCTTCAATCAAACTCCCCCAAAAAAAACCAGCCCCGACTTGGCGTACTTTATTCCCAGGGCTTTATTATTGCGGCCGGGACCCCTGGCGCACTTTAATATCAGGGGGTTCAATAATACGAGGTTAACATTAGGATTGCAAGCCTCCAGGGTGTTGCAAGCTTCAAGGGCATTTCGCAGTCGGGGAAACAGCTGGGTTGTTGAGCACACGAGAGGCAGAGGGAACGAGAGAGAGGCCTCACGAAAGCTGTGGGCTTTAATTAAGGGTTACGGAGGCAGTGCATTCGCCACGTTTTCTCGGCGCAAGGTGTTGGAATCGACTCGTTCATACATTTTGCATCAAAGAATATCTGTATGAGTCCAACCGATCCCACATCAGTCCTACTTGAACGGGCTGCCCATCTCCTGTCCAGCAGCAGGTGGACACTCGATTGCATCTTTGGCTGAGGCAGGACGCGCCCTGTGTGGTTGACGAATGCAAATGCAGAAGCTGCTCCCCCCCTTACTGCTTGATTTAACAACATCCATATACATCCCAAAGCTTGAAGAGCCGAAGCCGTAGGTGGCACTGCGAAGGGGTTGCCATGCCTTTGCGCAGCTTAGGGTTTAGGGTTTAGGGTTTAGGGTTTAGGGTTTAGGGTTTAGGGTTTAGGGTTTAGGGTTTAGGGTTTAGGGTTTAGGGTTTAGGGTTTAGGGTTTAGGGTTTGTTTAGGGTTTAGGGTTTAGGGTTTAGGGCTTCGGGTGGCTTTACCTCCCTTTTCCTGTGTTCAGGCAATTGGCCAGCACATTGCAGATGAGCGACCCGGTTCAGGGCATTTGCTGCAGCTCCTGGGGCGTGCCTTGTTGGCACCTGCTGGCTCTAGCTTGGTTGAGGGTTTAGGGTTTAGGGTTTAGTTTAGGGTTTAGGGTTTAGGGTTTAGGGTGCAGGGTTACTTTTTTGAATCTTGATAGGTGCAGCAGGTCTGAACTTCAAGGTCTCAATCGCCACTCTGAAATCAGAGGGAGGAGGCACTACTGTGGAAAACCCGCCGGGAGGATGCAACCAACAGAGAGCAGAACTGGCAAGAGCATCTTTCTGCTACCCCCGCAAAGAGCAGAGGCTTCTTGAAATTTCCCTAAACCCTAAACCCTAAACCCTAAACCCTAAACCCTAAACCCTAAACCTACCATGAAGTGCCATGAAGTGCCATGAGTCAATGAACACGGAGAGCTGTCGAATCGGCTCAGGAGCTGGCGAGCTCATTGATATAGCCCGCTGGCCTGCATCAAGAGCAGACCCATTTTAGGGTTTAGGGTTTAGGGTTTAGGGTTTAGGGTTTAGGGTTTAGGGTTTAGGGTTTAGGGTTTAGGGTTTAGGGTTCAGAACAAGGGTGCAGAAGGTTGAGAGCTTTGCATTCAGGATATGGCCCTAGACTAAGGTCGGCCGCGTTTACAAGGATCTCTCGCAAGACGTTCGTGGCAGAGATGCTTCACTGATCCAGGACATGTGGGGTGGGACGTGGGAAGTTGGTGATGAAGCTCGTCTGTTGTTGCCCTCGCAGCTGTCGTGCCTTGGCTTGCGAAGCACGCTATCTTTTTCAAGCTGTGCTTGCATCCCCGGCCCCGATGCCCTGCAAGCAGAGGTGCAGCTATGAAGAGCTATGCAGAGTGCGCGATCGCCTGCTCTTGGATCAGGAATTGGGTGATGCTCTGGACACGGTGGCTTGCCTTCTGACAGTGGCTTTTCAGGTCCAGCAAGCAATCCACAATGCCCACTGTGGGTGAATCGCTTGAAATCCGTCCCCCTTCCGGCAAAACATTCAGAGTGAGCGGGGGCGCCGAGAGGATTTGGGGAAGTGATAAAACCCCGGATGGCCAGTGGGCTCCTCATTCCCTTTTTTTGAAGGTCAGGTTCTCTTCGTGGGCCCCATTGGCAGCATCCTCTCTTTTGCCTTTTTCCGCTTACAGCCATGCACGGCAGCCGGCAGAAGCTTAAGATGCTAAATGCGCCTGCGTGAGGGCCAGGGCGTCAAAGCGCAGCATTTCGAATTCCTGGCAAGGGGACGGCTAAGTGGGGGGGGGGGGGACGCTTACAGTCCGTGCGGTTTTACCAGTTGAGGCCAGGGCTTATACAGCCAACGCTGCTTCACGCGATCCCACACCTAAGCCTTAGGCTCAAAATTGCCCAAGAACCTTTTAATCATAAGGCGAGTCCTTGGAGCCTTGGGGTAATTGTGCTAAAGCCTTGAGAGCCGAAATCTCCAAACCGAAGAACCATCCAGGCAGCCTGCGAACGAAAGATGCGCGCGGACACGTTGCACCTTCTTCTTCAGGCCTTGTCCTGCTCCGGTGTACGGCTTTTTGGTTGTTTAGGGTTTAGGGTTTAGGGTTCAGGGTTTAGGGTTTAGGGTTTAGGGTTTAGGGTTGAGGGTTGAGGGTTGAGGGTTGAGGGTTTAGGGTTTAGGGTTTAGGGTTTACAAAACCCTTTTGCATCCGGGCTTGGGAAGTCGGCCGGGGAAAGTCATACTTCTCCCTGCCCCCCCTCCCCCCCCTTCCCCCCACGTGAAGATATTGGCCATCAGACCCTGACCAAGGCCGTGGATTAGAGTAGCGCACAAGGTCGCACCAGACCATAGAGGGGCCTTATTCGGAGTTAGGCCTTATTAGGAGTTAGGAGTGGATTGGAACGAACCATGTAAGGGTTCAACCTTTGGGGCCAAACTTGGATCCATTGAGACAGTCACGGGAGGTCACCGACCAGCTTGTGTCGAAGAGAAAGGCCTTGAAGCAGAGGGGACTACGAGTTCCCGGGAGCAGCACATTCAAACTCAGCCTCTTGATCAAGGTTACCAGTCATTTTGCCTCAAATACATGCAGTCCACTCTCATTTTTTGTTAGTCTGCTAGTTTGCTTAGGGCCTCTCTCTGTCCTAAGGCAAGTCCTTGCAGAAGCCATATCCGGTGATCGAGCAGATGAGCGCTTGCCTTCTCGAGTGGCAGGATAGCCTGACGTCCTGGGAAGCTGTGGACATGAGCTCGCGGATTGCGAATCCAGTTTTGAACCTCTTCACGCAGTCCAACATCCGTGCGCTCACTTCTCCGGAACTGCCTGAGAGTGATCTGGAATCCCTGCTTTGGAATTGGGATGCCACCTTGCAGAGACGTACAGAGCCAGAGCGGTTGCAACGCATTCGACACTTAGAGCGCTGTAGCGAAACGTTTTTTGCTGGTTGGATTGAGCAGTATTGTGCCTGCCTGTGGTAAAACCCTAAACTTCAAATTTGAAACCCTGCACTCACCAACTATAATTGAGCACGGGTCCACTACTTATGAGAAGTTTCCGAACTTATTTCTGCGACCTATTGTTTTGAGGGTTGCCTGGAGTAGTGAAGAGTTTCTGGGCCGCAGCTAGAACGTTTGGAGTCCAGCCTGGGTTTAGGGTCGAGTGTTTCGGGTTTAAGGTTTAGGGTTGAGTGTTTAGGGTTCTTCGAACTTCATGGCCTCAGGCCACTCAGCCCCAAAAGACTGAAGCAATTCCGGAGCGTGGCTTTCTTCAGTTCACGCAAAGCCCCCTTCCCCGCCCCCCCCCCCCCCCCCCCCCCCCCCCCCCCCCCCCCCCCCCCCCCCCCCCCCCCCCTCCCCGCCCCTCCCCCCCTCCCCCCCTCTCCCCCCCCCCCAAAAGGCAGTCCGCCAGCTTTCTGGATGTATTGCCCGGAAAGAGCTCAAAGCCAGAAGCCGGGCCCCCCAACACCCTTGCGGACCAAATGGACCCTGAGGTCATATACCCTTGACTACCATCCTAGTCTCCGGGTCCTAGTCAGGTAATATGAACCATAAACCCTTTGAGGGTTCATTTCGTCTCCCAGCATGCCACCCGATCAGCACTGCGCCCGCCGTAAGGAGATAGGCTGATGCCACCGAAGACGATGGTCGACTCTGCTTTCCGATGGTTGCATGCAAAGTCCCTGACCTACAGGCATTCTGCCATGGTGGAGCGGGAGGCGCGAGCATAAAGGAGAGGACACCCCATACACCCTACCCGCAGAACTAAACCCGAAACTCTAAACCCTAGACCCTAAACCCTAAATCCCAAACCCTGCCCCTAAACAATAAGCCCTAACCCTAGACCATACCCTGAACCCCAACCATAGACCATACCCTGAACCCCAAAACCCTACGTTTGATGAAGCACTTTGCTGAAGGGCATCTGACTCCTTGGGCTCGTGACGGTGGCTGCCTTTGTGCTGAAAGGTCCTAACCAACGCCCCTACCCAGCCCTGAGATATAGTTACGATACCCAGTGGGCCTTTACTCCCTTGCTTACGGTACCTGTAGGTTCCGTTATCCACTTTCAAGGCCATGAAACGCAAAAAGCAAGGTGCAAGAGTTTACGTAGTCCGGAGTCCAGAGGCCGTGTTGCTGCAGACGGTGGCACGGGCACTGCCTCAGCGACAGCAGGGCGCAGGCAGGAGTTCAACCATACCCTCATATCTCAAGCAAGCCGCGCCGAACTTGATCCTGGCGCCTCTTCTCTCAAGCATTTGGCACATGGATTTACCTTGGGGTCGGAGGTCCTGGTCCAGCCTATGGGGTGGGAAGTAACATACTAGAGCATGTCCAACATTAGGCGACACATCACCAAGGAAGCAAAAGTGTAGGTACTGAAATCATTTTGAGCGATCAGAGCCTTTACAGCTGCTTTGCAGTCGGTCTGTCGGGGGGCCCCGCTAAAGCAGGTTGAACATGTGGGTGTAGCATTGAAGGGCGCACTTGTGCCCAGCGAAAATTCTGTCAGCTCAGGTGCCAGAAAATGATGTTATGCCTGCCGTCCTATCCATGTTCCATGATGTGCCCAGGCTGCACTTCACGAATACCGATTTAGGGCGCGATCTGGCTTTTTTATACGATATTTGGGGTACCTCATTGGGGTCCCTGTTATATGAGGGATCCTACTATTTGGGGGGGTCGAGATGAGGGGTCCCTTGTCGTAAAGCCCCATTCGGGTTTTTGGGGTCTTTGCAACACTTTGTAGTGGTCATCGCGAACCCAGGCACAGGGGAGTATGCCCCAGGCAAGCCAGGTGCTTCTCTGCCTTGGCATGGACGAGCTCTACCAGGAGAGATGTGTAGGGTTTAGGGTTTAGGGTTTAGGGTTTAGGGTTTAGGGTTTAGGGTTTAGGGTTTAGGGATAGTTTGCCAGTGTCCAACGACGTTGTCGAAGGGGTTAGGAAACATTGAACAGCAGCAGCGGCACCAGGAGGAGAATTTGCGCATCTTTCTCCTGCGCTGCATGCTCTCTGCAACTGGTGCTCTTCATGTCCTCGTGCTGCCAGAGTTCCTTTCCACGTCAGCTCAAGAGTATTTCGTGGCCTGCTGGCAGCGACTGGTTGGCGATCTTCAGACATCCGCAGGCAGAGGCAAGTATCTTCTCGCCATTGCAGGGTCCAGCAGCCGCAACAGCCTGCTCTTTGATGCCTTCCGTGCCCATCAGAGGGATCCACCGCAACTGCAAGTCGAAAAGCTGAGAAGGCAGCTAGCAAATCAGTGCAAGATCGTGTGGTCCAGGAACGCATGTGAAGGAAAGTCGACTTTCATCCGGCAAGACTGTGCTGGTGGACAGACGGTGGTCGCCGTCAATGAGACGACCTCCGACTTCGAGATCATCTGCCGCTTGCGCGAGTGCAGACGCTGGTGCTCCGCGGCGATTACATTTGCCCTATCACCCTTGGTGTCTGCACTGAGGGTGGACACGTTGCCCGCCTGGTCTGCGGTGTTTGCTATTGTTTGATATTACCGCATTTCTGGTGCTGTCTTCAGAATTAGTGGCTATTGGCCATCGTTGAAATAGGAGCGATAGATACTTCTCTTGTATCTTCGCCATCCTCCTTACCAAATATCATGCACCTGTTGTTCTTCAATAAGCTTGTTCCTAAACCCTAAACCCTAAACCCTAAACCCTAAACCCTAAACCCTAAACCCTAAACCCTAAACCCTAAACCCTAAACCTATGGTGGCTGCCATGGCCTGCCCAGGTTGCTGTTCCGCACGCTGGTCCTTCACCAGCTTTCCTACGCCGATGGCAAGCCCTACCGCCTTGGTCAATCTAGGCTTGGCATGGCTGGTTTAGGGTTTAGGGTTTAGGGTTTAGGGTTTAGGGTTTAGGGTTTAGGGTTTAGGGTTTAGGGTTTAGGGTTTAGGGTTTAGGGTTTAGGGTTTGAGCTTCGTTCAAAAAAGGGTTTCAGACAGTGAAGGCAGCTGCTTGTGTTGTGGGTCTTGAGCGGGTGCTCAGTTTCGATACATGTATCCCTCTCCTTTGCCTGGGCTAGACGCAGTGCGTCGCACGGGTGTGTGGCAGAGAAAGTGGCGTCAAACCCTTGTACCTCCTGCGGGACGCAATGAAAAAGGGTTTATGGTTCATGTACCTTCATAGGATTTACAGTAGCATAGAGTATCATAGGATTTACACTAGTATAGGGTGTATGACCCCAAGTTGCGGGTTCATCTGGTCCCCAAGGCTCTTGCACAAGCCCCCTTGATGGGTACAAGGATGACGTACGTCGAAATCCCCAACGTGCTCCAGAGCTCATCATCGCCGGCCCTCGGCAGCTTCGCGAGCCTCGGATGGGGAACTCGAGCGTGCGCTCCGTACTCGACACTGAAACCACAAACCCCGGACATTAAACAAGCATGACCGTTTAGGGTTTAGGGTTTAGGGTTTAGGGTTTAGGGTTTAGGGTTTAGGGTTTAGGGTTTAGGGTTTAGGGTTTAGGGTTTAGGGTTTAGGGCTCAGGGAGGGGGGGATAGGGGAGGCAATCCCAAATTCCACGCTTGGACATGATGCTTGTAGCACCGGCACATGCTCGTAGCACGCTTAGATCCCTTCACAGCTCCTTGTGCGGAACTGACTATCTCTATTAAAACAAAGCAAATGTCTACATCTGCCACGCATGTATACACACAAGCCTGCGGGCATTCTTACATGGGGCGGGGTGGGCTCTAACAAATGTTCGGAGCTTTGGGGGAAGATATAGGATATGAGTCTTTAAGGTACAAAAGCCCTCATTCTGTAGATTTCCTGTCATCTTGCCGCAATCCACCGATTTCCGGCCCTGCCCAGCAGGAAGCTGGTGACAGTGTGCGAAATTCGCATGTCAGCCGAGAGACTGGCTCTTCAACATGGAGATTTGGCCCAGGCCTGTGTCCTGCCCAGGTTGTGTTCACTAGAGCAGCCTACAGTGCATCTTGAAAAACAATGCTTCAGTTGTGCAATTTCTTGGGGGCTAAGAGTGCTCATTAATTAACAACACGGGTTCCATGTACAGTACAGCAACAAGCGGTAACAAGCGATGCTGGGTTGAGATTTGGGCCTCGGACACGAAAACTCCATGCAAATCATGGTCCGGTGCCGCCCGTGTGGTCGTCTCAACCCGTTGGGGTCCCTAAACCCTAAACCCTAAACCCCAAACCCTAAACCCTTGTCGAACCAAGATCCCCTCACCAGGTTTTCAGTAGCAGTGCAGGCAACTGCCTCCGGGGCCTGCAACCATCCCTCAACCCGTCGAAAAACTCCCCTTTTTGGCCCATTCGGGCGTAAATGTAGCCAAAAAGTCATTTGAGGGCTTTGGGGCTGCGTGAAACCCTACATCGTGACAGGCTTGCAGCTATCTCTGGGCGCTGGAGCAGCCCCGCTGTCGCGTGGATCAGGCTCCTTGCTGAAAGCCCAAACCTTCGCATTTTTTGACTCAACAACTTAAACCCCTGTGCTGCGGGCCCTAAACTTGAAGACGGTGCCGGCGTCGTGTAGGCTGATGGGTGGATACTTCTTGTATCCCGCTTCTGTTTCGACTGCCCTGGGATCTTGCTGTTGCTTGTTGCTGCTGCTGTCGTCGCTCCGCTTCGAAAGTCGAGGTGCTTGGTGTGTTTTTGACTCTAGGACCCATGGCCTTGCCCGCGCTTCTCATTGAGACCGGAGCAGTGTCTCAGATTGCTGGAGGCATCTCAGCTGTTCCGTGCTCTGGGTTGAGGGTTTAGGGTTTAGGGTTTAGGGTTTAGGGATTGACTGAGTGCCTGTGAGAGAGAGAGAGAGAGAGAGAGCGAGAGAGAGAGACAGACAGAGAGAGAGAGAGAGAGAGGATTTAGGGCTTAGGCTTAGCAGGCACACGTGATGGCGACTGATTGAGCTTTCGGGCTGTGTTGGCTTGTTCTGAGGGCCACCAAGCCCCCACAATGTGCATGATCAGCATGCCGAAGCCTCCTCCCATCAAGCCATCCCAGCTGCAGCACCAAGTAAGGCCCTGAAGGCCCTTCATCCTGAATGGGTTTAGGGTTTAGGGTTTAGGGTTTAGGGTTTAGGGTTTAGGGTTTAGGGTTTAGGGTTTAGGGTTTAGGGTTTAGGGTGACGGCCGGAGGCAACCATAGGAACACATGAATACGCACACTGAGTTGATACAGTGCTTTGCTCTAGTGATATTCCCTTTGCATTGCCAAGGTCCTACATATATCTTACAGTGTATCTTAGGGGCCGGGTAGTCAGCCTTTACCCTTCTTGCTTATGTAGAATCCTATCACAAAAAAAAGGTTAACCTTCTTGGGGCAAGGGTATTCAGCCCCTAAGATATGGTCGGCTCGGCCTTGAACCGTTGGATGAGGCCTACGGTCCAGAAGTGGAGAACGGTACACCTGCACTGCGAGCAGCGCCTGTGCCAGCCCGAGTCGAGAGAAATGTGGGTATGTTTAGCAGTTTCCCAGTCCGTGCTCAAAAAGGGTTTAGGGTTTAGGGTTTATAGGGTTTAGAGCCACCGGTCAGTCCAACGGAAAGCCTGCGCCTGAAACCCCAACGCCCAAACGCCGGGCCTGAGCCAGGTGCTGCTGGTGCACTTTGCCAGAATCGTCTGCCAGACGTTTGAGTACCTCGGCATTCCAGCCCCCCCCCCCAGCAGCCCCCTTCCCATGCTAGGCATGAAGAAACTCTTCAGAGGCTCAGTAAGCATCCTTGCGCAGTTGGGAGCATGGCATGGAGGTGTGGGGTGCTCTTGTGCGCACGCGAAATATTCTAAGAAAAGTAAGTCCAAAATGTATGGTCCAAGGATGGCGAGTCGTGACCCCACCCTGTCAAGATCCAAAAGCTTTGTACACAACTGACACGCAACCTTAAGGTACTAAACCCAAAGCCCTAAACTCCATCTTCCTCCTAGGCTGCAATCCCGTAGTGCGTGGCTAGACTGGTGACAAAAGAACCCTCTAATCTTCCCGCCTAAAGTCCTAAACCCTAAACCCTAAACCCTAAACCCTCCTAACCCCCAAACCCGAAGCCCCGAGCTCGCCCAAAGGCCGGCTGTGCGCGGGTTGCAAGGCTTCAGTCGTCACGCGCAGGCATCGCAGCGGCTGCAGCCTGGCGTCTGGCTTTGCAGGGTTCTAGACCTTTAGGGTTTAGGGTTCAGGGTTTAGGGAGCATAGCCAAGCTCGTTGCAAAAGGGTTTAGGGTTTAGGGGTGTAGATTCTGGGCTATAAAAGTTGCACCCTGCAGTTCTTTTAAGCATTTGGGGGGCTAGGCCAGAAGCATTCAAAGGTTTGGGAGCGCAGGTTCACCGACAGGCAGGCCAGGAAGAGCAGAGCTTATAGGATTTAGTTCAGGGATTTGAATCAGGGTTTTCTTCCCCTGTTGTGTACAGGATTTGAATCAGGGTTTTCTTCCCCTGTTGTGTTCCCACACCCCAAGAATGAAGGGGGGCGCCTTAATCAGGAAACTGATCATCTGGAATATTGAGGGCTATGTTCGGGGTGGGGGGCTGAGGGGGGGTTCGTGGGTAATTGTCAACCCGGGATGCGCGGTGCAGCAGACGCGCAAAATACTGCCAGAAGTTGTACATCATTGCAACATGTACGCGTGGATCGACATTGTGCCACTGGTCGCGACGGCACGCAGGGGCTATGATGCGGTTGCCAGGCGCGTGCGGAACAGATGAGAAGTAAGAAAAGCAGACGGCCTGCACAGCAAGGCGAATGGTTTGTGACAGCCATCTTTGAACCCGATCACACCAAGCAAAGTTTAACCCTGGACACACACACAATGCCTCAGACACATTTGAGGTTTGTTGGGTGTTCAATCATTCTACATCTACGGCTCGGATTGGGTTTAGGATACTCATGGGTTCCTGCACCCTAGCCCTTCAACCACACGCCCTGCATCCTAACCTTAAACCCTAAACCCTAAACAAAAACCCCAAACCCCAAACCCCAAACCCCAAACCCCAAACCCCAAACCCCAAACCCCAAACCCCAAACCCCAAACCGCAAACCGCAAACCGCAAACCGCAAACCGCAAACCCGACACCCTACACCCTACACCCTACACCCTAAACCCTAAACCCTAAACCCTAAACCCTAAACCCTAAACCCTAAACCCTAAACCCTAAACCCTAAACCCTAAACCCTAAACCCTAAACCCTAAACCCCCTAAACCCTAAACCCTAAACCCTAAACCCTAAACCCTAAACCCTAAACCCTAAACCCTAAACCCTAAACCCTAAACCCTAAACCCTAAACCCTATCCTCCCATGGCCAGTCGGAGTAGTGAGCCAGGTAGACCCCATCTCGGCCCTTGGGATATCTTCGTCCCTTACTGGGCTTAAGGGGTACCATGCTTAGCAATGGTTCAAGCGGTGTAACGGTTTCATGTTGGTACTGGGTTTCGGACGCTAGATGGGACCCTAAACCCTAAACCCCTAAACCCCTAAACCCCAAACCCTAAACCCTAAACCCTGAACCCTAAACCCTAAACCTTTTGGTTGCTGAGGATGCAGAAGCTGCGCAGCCTGGCAGCGCAGCTTGCTGCACGCCACTTGCGCTTGCTCCGCACAAAGCGTTCGGGGGTTCAAGGTTTGGGAATTTGGTTTGGGGGTAGGGTTTAGGGTTTAGGGTTTAGGGTTTCGGGTTTCGGGTTTAGGGTTTAGGGTTTAGGGTTTAGGGTTTAGGGTTTAGGGTTGAATTAGGGTTTCTGCTCTTGGGGTTTAGATGCTGTAGCCCTAGCCAGCCTGGCTTGAAATTTCAACTGAACTGTGTCAGGGTTCCAACATAAGAAGCTCAACCGACTGATGAGTCAAATATCTGCAGAGCGTGGAATCAACTGGCATGCTGAGGCTGCAGAAGTCGTTTTTGCCAGAGCAGGCGCAGATACTGCAGCTACCACCAGACGAAGGTTGGGGTCTCGGACAGAGAAGTTCTACTGACTAATTCCATTTCGAACCTGAAACCACCCACAAGCCTGATATCTCGAAATCCAAACTCTGCAGGCCAGAGACGGCCCTAAATAGGGTTTAGTTGCCGAGGCGAGTGTTTGATCTACCTACTTGCTCGGCTAAACCTCAACCGCTTTCATTCGATGACGTGCGTGTCCCCTTTTTTCCCACGCTACAAAAGGTCGATCATTCCGGCTGCTGAAGACGTGGGGCGAGCAGCTGATGATGATACCTTGTCAGGTGAGAGTCGCGGGGTTTCCAAGAGGATAAATGCTAGATGTAATATACGAATATATCAGCAGGTAGTGATAGCGTAGCAGATTTATTACAATAAGAATTAAAGAGAACAACAAAAGCAAGAATATTGCAACACAGGACATGTTGGACATGTTGGACTTCACCCTGAACCCCAGAGAAAATGCTGTCAGGAATGCCGCACTCGGAAGAAGACGCATGACACCCACGTCTCGGGCTTCAGCCCAATTGTCCGTGCCTTGGGCTACTGGGAGAAGCAGCCCAACAGCAAGAAGGAGAAGGCAGATTGGGAGAAGGTCGGGTTCTGGATCGCAAATATCTCCGAGGAAAGCAGATCGTCATCAGAGCCTGGGGAGCTGGAGATCTTGTTGAACAATCTCTTGGGGGTCTGCCCGGACCAGGGGCTGCTAGCTTTCGCACTCAAGCATCTGGATGCTCATCCAGGTCTGAAGGGTTTTGCACTGACCGTGGACACTGTACTGAAGATGACGGCTCTGTACATACGCATCAACTCGGGTGTGCCGACGGTGCTGATGGGGGAGTCCGGCTGTGGCAAGAGTGCGGTCATTCGGTACTTGGCGCTCTTCTGTGACATTTCGGCTTTCGTGCTGGATGTGCATGGCGGTCTTGCAGAGAATGACATTGTTGAGTTTGTCTCTGAAGCCGTTGCCGCAGCCTTCAGCAACCCAGCTGGGAAAGTCTGGGTCTTTCTGGATGAGATCAACACGGCCAGCTGCGTGGGCCTCTTCCGTGAGCTCGTTTGCGACAGGTCCATGAAGGGCACCGCCCTTCCCCCCAACCTGAGACCTAGTAGAGTAGGTAACCTTTAACCTTTTTGGGGTAATATAAACCCCTTTAAAATCCCAAAGGTGATAACCTTTAGTCCCCCCAGGTTACTGGACAACTAAGGAGAGTCTTCGCAGCCTGCAATCCCTACCGCGACTCGAGGTTCTCTTGCAGCGCTTTCTCGGTGCGATCATATTTAAATGATCGTTTTGGTGGGAACAGATTGTAACGTTGTTGATGCTTGGTTGCCGTGCGAACTCGCAAATGAAAGACTTTTGCGCGCAAGTGAGGAAAGAAGTCGGACAGTCACGCAACTGCTGGCTTGGATTTGGCACCCTTCAAGGAGAGGCCATCAACGAGGCCATCATGCCTCGTTCCGCTGACCGATCTTGTCTATGCAGTGTATCCCTTGCCACAGCCTCTGAGCAGCAGCCCAGTAAGTAAACGCTTGATATGCATGGAGATGCCGGGGCTAGCGATCGGCACAGCAGTCTAAATGATGGATATTGTGTCTGCACCTCCACCTTTGCACATCTCCTGCTCGAGGTCTCTGATCATGTGCGCATGGGACTTCGGAATGCTGAGCGTGGCGGAAGAGCGGCGGTATGTGCAAGCCATCCTCCGGGAACTTCCTTTCGGGGATACAGAGTGGCGCCCAATTCACTGCTGCATGGTCATGGTGGTAGCTGGGTGTTTGAAAGCTGTTTTGCGAACCCTTCATGTTTCTGTTTAATCACCCTAATTGCACTTAAATTTGCTCAAAGCCACGTTATCCGCAAGCATCCCAACGAAGAACTCCAAGGTACTTGCATGCCATAGGTTCCTCCGGAACAAGCAGGACATTGCTGCCGTCTCCCTCCGCGACGTGCGCCGCGTTGCCAACTTGGTTCCCTACTATCTGCACAAGCTACAGCACCAGAACGACCGACGTCCATCCGAGGAACAGGAAAGCCGGCAAGGGCTTTTGCTGAAAGCGTTCTACGTGGCCATCTGTCTATGCTACTGGTTCCGTCTCAACACGAATCACCGCACGGCCTTGCTTCAAGAGATCCAAAAGGAGCTTGAGCGAACCTGGACTGCGGAAAGGATACGATTGAATGACGGTCGCTGGCGTATCAAGGCAGGGAAAGGGGTTCACTTGCCACAGTAGTGCAGGGCTCGTGCTGTTGTCTTGTCTGAAGCACGTAGTGAACCCAAGTTTCATAGCCAGGCCTAATTGAATTCTTGAATAGCATGAACCATGATCACCTGACTCACACAGACCTGAAATTGTAAGCGTGGCACAGTTGGGACTTCATTTACCTACAGTTTAGTAGCAACTACCCTGAATTAGCAGGTATAGCCCATAAAACTGTAGGTAAAGAGGTGTATGGCAGACATCACGAGCCCTCGCCCGGGAGGAGGCGATGGAGGAGTACTGGACAGAGCTGCCGTGGGACTGGTACAAAGCCACCTTCATTGAGGACTGCATCTTGAGGGATTGAGGTTTAAGCTCGGATCATGAGTTGTTTGACCTCCTCTCTGGTGTGGCAACCAGGGCTGCAAGATGCGTTGTTCACAGACTTGCGCTCAGGATACATGCTGCAATCCGGGGTGACAAAGACTGATGACCGTGATGTGCATATGTAGCGTTTAGCTGGCCTGCCCTTCTAGACCTGTCCAACTTGAACAAGGCCCAGGGCATAAGATATGATGAGGTTTACGTGTGCAACCATGCATATAGTCACTTAAACCCTGTGGCCCAAGCCCATAGATCGTAAACCCTCAACCGGTGGAGTTGAAAGCCAGGTAGATTCCCTGGGGGGAGCCCTGGGGGCTTGCAGCTTATGGGTGCATGTAGTTTTTTTTTTGCAAGGAGCTGCTGAATGAGCAGATGGATCAGATGATCCATGCCCTTAGGCGTGACTTCATGTGTGTGCGGTTTGGCACGAATCTTCAAGACCTGGATTCTGGATTTTGCCAGGGCTGCTGCCGATCCAATGGTGATCAGGGACTCTGACCTCTTACCATTTTCAAACACGACTACCATCAATATTGCTTTTGCTACTATCATTGCTATTACTATTGCTATTACTATTGCTACTACTATTGCTACTACTATTGCGCTATTACTATTGCTATTGCTATCAATATTATTCTTATTGTCCAGATAAGGCCATGCAGGCCACACAGCCCCTGCCCGCGGGCGTTGCGGCGAACCAATCTCTCAAGGAGAACATCTTCACCATGAGCCTCAGCCGGTTTAGGGATTAGGGTTTAGGGTTTAGGGTTTAGGGTTTAGGGTTTAGGGTTTAGGGTTTAGTGTCTCGGCCGGGACTTCAGAGGGAACGTGTGAAGGTAGGCTTCTGCTTCCTGATGTCCGCAAGTTTGAGCATGTATAACGGTCTTCTTGAAATTTCAGGTGCCCAAGAAAATCTAGATGGCAGCATCTACTGTAGGACTTGAGAAGAACTGAGGTTTGTAAGACAAGTCTGTCGCTGAAAAAGCTCCTGCTGCTCCCTTGTTCCTTCTGCAGCTCTTGAACACTTAAGCCCTAGATTCCTGCAGTGCATCCACAGGTCAAGTGGCAACAGTGAGCTCCCCAGAGCCTGCACCCCAAGGAATCTGGCCTATTCCCCATCAACCGGGTGGATGTGGTGCAAAAACTCAAGGTGAACGAAAGAAGTTGGAGGAACGCTCTTGAAGTTTTCGGGTCTGAGGTTGCAGCATCACATCTTGAAGGCGAGTAGCCATGCCTCGCGGCATGAGGGTTGTCAGGGGTCTACAAGGTGATCTGAGGTTTTGGCGATTACATGACAGATGCACTTGATGCCATACTCAGGATCGTATGCATCGACGTGCGCATACCACTCATCATTGATTCTTGGCGCAGGTGGTGAGAGTGCACCGGTTCTTTCCTCGGTGTTGTTGCCAATGCTGCGCCGGATGGGTCTGCAACACTGCGTGGTCTTGTGGCAATTTTCGTTGACGAAAAGAACGGTCCTTGTGTGGGCACGTGAATTTGTTGTTGTATATACACAGGCGTATATGTATACATATATATATATATATATATCTACACATACATGTATATATCATGGGGGCCAGAGTATATCAGCTGCCATCTGGGAGGAACTGCCCCCATGTGCCTTCCAGGTGGCCTGCACTTGATCCTAAACCTAAAACCTGAACCCTACAACCCTAAACCCTAGAACCCTAGAACCCTAGAACCCTAAACCCTAAACCCTAAACCCTAAACCCCAAACCCCAGGTCTGGCCTTGGCCCTAAGCCCTAAACCCTAAACCCTAAACCCTAAACCCTAAACCCTAAACCCTAAACCCTAAACCCATGGGAAGCTTTGAGGTCGGCAAGCCTGGCTCCTCCAAGAGCCTTGCGATGCAGATCATACGCGATGCTTGGCACGCTTTCTTCTTGGGGCTTAGGGTTTAGGGTTTAGGGTTTAGGGTTTAGGGTTTAGGGTCTATAGGGTTCTAGGGTTTAGGGTTGTAGGGTTCAGGGTCTAGGGTTTAGGGTTTAAGGTAGCTTCGGGTTTCTCAGTCAAGCTTTCCTGACTGATCCCCCAGTGGCATATTTTCCAAAAAGCGCAGGCATGATGGCGGTGTTGGTGTCCAGCTTGCCTTTTTGGTGCCTGGTGCTTGGGCGGTTGGGGTTGGGATGTTCCCCGTTGTGCGAACAGTCCTTAATAGGGACGATAAGGGGGGGGGGGGGGTACTATAATCCCTATGCAGGACTGTCAGTATAAGGGGGGGACATTCCAAGGTTGGGCCTTTGGTCCGAAACGTTCAGGGGCACTCAGTTCTTCAGCCGTTTCTTTGCAAGTCATTCAGACAAACGCAGCCCTAAATGTCACCCCTGGATCCCAACGGATCAGCTAGGCACGTGGCAAGAAAACAGAAAGTCAAAGAATAATGTCGTCATATAGTGATATACTAGTAGCGTCAAATCAGAACAACTTTTCTGGTATGTAATGTAATACCTGGCTTGGAAGCGTTCGCACAGCAGGCGCGGTGGGCATCGCGATAATGTACGAATAAAATGAATATACTACTGCTAGGACCCAGAGTATCCCCTTCACTTATATGCCCTGTTAAAGCGAAAAGGGTACCCTTTTTCCTGGGCCACTCTTGGGTGCAGAATGTTCGACTATACAAATATACCAATGTACTATTACACCAATATACTAACATACTAATATACTAACATACTAACAAACCAATACACTACTATACTAATCTACCAATGTACTTATACAAACATACTAAAATACTAATCTACCAATACCAGGACGGACTATTATACCCGATAACCCCCCTAAAAAGGCCCTTTAGAGGATTGATTATAGGGATTATAGAGCCTAATAGCCCATCCTGGTATGCAGATGAAAAACCTTGAGCCCAAGGATCGGTTTCACCGCTCGACCAAACCCCGGCAGCTCAGCCACTTTCCAGACATTGCGGCCGCTCGGACGGGGTTTTTAGGATTTAGGGTTCTGGGGTTTAGGGTTTAGGGTTTAGGGTTTAGGGTTTAGGGTTTAGGGTTCTAGGTTTCTAGGGTTTAGGGTTTCTCACCCGGCAGTGATCGAAGAGGCCTAGACGCAAAAGGGCTTTGGGTTGAGGGCTAAGGGTTCAGGATTTAGGGTTTAGGGCTTAGGGTTCATTGTTTAGGGCTCGTATGAGCTGGATCTGCAATTTCTTCTGGGGCCTCCACTGTGTGCGATGTGGCGGCATAAGATCGCGTTCCTTGTTGTACCAATGGTCAAGATTCCATGTTTTGCAAAAGGTTTCAAAATCTGGTGACATCACAAAACGCCCCCTTTTTTGGTAGCGCTACTGGGAGAAAGGCCTGTCGAAGCATCAGAGTAAGGTCTTTCCCTATCAGTGCTCCAAGCACAGCATGGCCAAGGACGACCCTGACAGCTCTTTGCCCTTGATGTGCTCCAGAGGGGCTTTGAAGGCTTTCGGGTATCTTGGGGGCGGGACAACCTCGACCCACGAAACTTGCAGCACCCGGCAAGACAACCAGGAACCCTTGCAACCATGAGAACCCATGGGAGCGACATTGCTCATGTCCTACCACGAACCGCGTAACAGACTGAATGTTTGCACCTACTCAAAGTGCAGGACATCGAGCAACGCTTTGACGATGCGCGCGAGTATGAGAAGGCACGAAGTCAGGTTAGGCCAAAGGCCTTGTGCACTCGGGGGGCTACAGCCAGCAGGGCCAGTACTTGAGATTCGATGCGTGCTCAGAAACCTTCATCTCCACGCCAGGCTCCTTAGCCCATAGAATCTCCAGGGCTTCGAGTCGCAAGCCTGAGGCTTCGAGTCGTTTTGAGCCTTGCTTGAAGAGCCTTCACTGTCGAGCATGAAGCAATTAAGATCCTAGTTGCTCTTAGCCCCCTAAACACGAAAAACGCTTTGAGGGTTTTAGTTCAGGCTTATAGGGACAACCAGCGGCTTGAAGCGTATAAGAGGGTTTAGGGTTGAGGGTTTAGGGTTTAGAGTGTAGGCTTTAGGGTTTAGGGTTTAGGGTTTAGGGTTTAGGGTTTAGAGATTCCCGAAGCCTGCGCAGAGGGCGGAGAGGATCGGCGAGGGCTGGTCTTCCTCGATGAGGCCATCAGACCAGCTCACAGGATTGCGGTTTTCACATTTCAGGTGAAAAAATCTCTCAAGCTACGAATTGGGGAGCAAGAGCCCCTTCGGTTTAGGGTTTAGGGTTTACGGTTTAGGGTGGCTATGGGAAGGTGTCGAGCTCGTACGGCGGTCGCCTGAAACACTTTGAGGCACAGAATTGCCGGCTTCTTGCTGCACAAGTTCCGGCGCACATGGCTCTTGGTGCACCCAACTCCAACGTCATAGAAGCAGGTCCCCGTTGTTCCCCACCCTCGGTGTGGGGTTGTTAGAATTTTAACTCAACTCTTCTCCTCGCCCGGGCCACTTCTCCTCGCCCGGTCTACCTCGCTCAACCGGGAGTGCCCGAGTGTGCCTGAAATGCCCAATCCTGAAGTGTTCCTGGAATCCGAGTGCCCAACCCCAGAGTCTCCCTGGAGTGCCAACTCCAGGGTATCTCTACCCGGAGAGGGTGGGGATGTTCGAAGCAAAATAAGTTTGTTTTTTTTTTTTTTTCTGAATGGCTGTTGCAGGCAGGAATGGGTGTCGCTAGAGACTCTGCGGTGGGCACCAAGAACCCCTGAACCCTCAACCCCAACACTCCAAGCCCTAGGCCAGGACACGAACCCCAGAGTATCCCCAAAACCCTATAAACCCTCAAGGTCTTCAATCCAGTAGCCCGAAACTTCACTAACTTCAAAGCCCCTGTAGTGGCAGCCTAACGTTGCAGGTTGGTCTGGCGGAGCGTTCGCCCAACCTACCGCTGAAGGCCTGCCGCCAGGGAAGATGAAGGTGTTAGGATCTAAGGCTAGTACAGGGGAAAGGCTGCTGACTGCAAGCTTCCGGGTTCTCTTGACCTTCAGCATCTTTGAATCTAGGCCAGAATGCTTTGGATGTAACGGCAAGTCTTTAACATGGTGTGGGGGCAAGCCGGGTGGGCTATGAATTCCAGCAACTACATTATCAGTGGCAACTTCAGAACACAAGGTAGAACTACTTGCTTGATTTGGTGTTGTCAGCCAAAGTGAGCCAGGGTTTAGGGCAGGTTTAGTATTCAGTCTGAAGTTCAGAACGTTCAAAGGCGTGTTGAATCTGAGGGGGGCCGCTTAAACGATTTGGCGTAATGACTTGTTGTTGTTCATGCTGAACCAGTAGTCTAAGCACATAACACGTGCCTACTTGATGAGACCCTCAGCCGTGGCAGTTGCCAGACCGGAAATAACCCCGACACGACCCCTACAGGCGCAATATCATTTGGATTGCCCATGGCTGCTGCCACAACTACAACCCAATCGGAAATTGCAATGACAAGGTACACCTGAATGTAGCCACGATGAATTGGAGCCTACCTATGTCAGGGGGAATATCATGCGAACTCCACCACAGTCTGAAATAGTACGTGCGCGATCCGTTGTAAATGCTTGCGTGCCTCGGCAGCCGGGCGACGTAAACCTGAAACCTTGAACCTGCAGCGTAAAGTAATTACCCTCAACCCTAAACCCTAAACCCTAAAAAAACCCTAAACCCTAAACCCTAAACCCTAAAAGTGAGCTTGAAGAGGCGTGCAGGCCTGGAACCCTGCATTGACTGGCAGTAGGAAGGCAGCACAGAGGCTTCAAGGTGGGGGGGGGGGGGGGGGGTAGGCGCTTGGGGAGGGTTAGGGTTTAGGGTTTAGGGTTTAGGGTTTAGGGTTTAGGGTTTAGGGTTTAGGGTTTAGGGGGGCACAGTACCCCAGGGGTGAGGAGCTGCATTTTGATTTTGGGATTTTGGAAGTTTCGAGTGATGGAAGTTCCCTTGAAAGGTGCTGCACAAGCTGCTGGAGATGCCAGGGAAGCAGGCCCATGGGCCTGGCTTTCTTGCAGCGGATTGGAATCGAAAACCTACCCACAATCCTGATTCGGCGGGTGCGTTGTTGTAGTGGTGTTTTCGGCATGAGCCGCATGCCCAGAAGACCTCTTCCAGCCAACTGTTTAGGGTTTAGGGTTTAGGGTTTAGGGGTTAGGCGTTTAGGGTGAACAAGCCTCCATGTTGGGCTTGAGTCCCGAAGGTGAGCTTCGTTGGCCTCTCGAACTGGGCTCTAGATGCCGCGAAGATGAACCGATGCCTCTTGCTATCCCGCGGAGAGGCAAGCCCACAGGACACCTTCAATCCAAGGGCTCAAGAATTTAGGACCGTAAGGTTTGCGGGTTCATTGTCACAGGTTTAGGGCGTCCTGAACGGTATTTACTTCTCTCTAGATCCTTGGACTTGCAATTCGACAAGTGAAGAAAGGATGGCCTTGAAGAGATTTCCAGCAGGTGTGCACTATCCAGAACGCCGGAGAGCCCGAAAAGGGGTTGCGAATCAGGCCCCTTTCTAGATACCGTAGATGATGGGATTCCTTGCCGAAGTTTTCCCAAAAGGATTTAAAGTCAGAATCGCGCCACAGACCAGAAGCCCTGCAGGCCTCCAGCATTCCACGTAAACCTATAAACCCTAAACCCTAAACCCTAAGCCTAAACCCTAAACCCTAAACCCTAAACCCTAAACCCTAAACCCTAAACCCTAAACCCTAAACCCTAAACCCTAAACCCTAAACCCTAAACCCTAAACCCTAAACCCTGACCTCTTCCCCGTAAACCCTCCCTGGCTTCCAGGAGCTTCGCAGCACTGCAGAGGCAATCCTAGCTTCTGGCCGCGACTCACAGATTCTGGCAGACCACCTCGACGCCTTCGGCAGCGCTTTCTTAGACGCTTGCCGCACGTGCACGAAAATCATGCGAAGATTTTGCGTGATTTTATGGTCGCCTTCTGACACGACGCAAGGACATGTGCAAGAGGCTTGCGAGCAAGGGCTTTGCGAACTTTGTGGGCCTGCGTGCCGCTCGGACCGAGCCAACGTTGTGTACAGTTTGGGGGCTTGTAGCGTAGTGCCCCAAGACCCTGAACCTTCAGAAGCCCTGAAGCCCATGAAACCCTGACCCTTGCAAACCCTGAAGAACCAAAGCCCGAAACTGCACAAACCTCACGCGACCCTCAAGCCCAATCACGCCAATTTGCTGCCAAGTCTTTGTGTTGTGGGGTTTGGAACGGCTTTGGGCTGCTTAGTCTCTGGTCTCTGGTGTATTGTGCTTTTGTTGGCTTCATAGGGCTTGGTCGTTTTTTTCAATTGTGGCGCTTAGGGGAGACAGAGAGAGAGAGATATATATATATATGTATATATATATATATAAGTTAATAAATCAATAAATCAATAAATAAATAAATACATAAATATATATATATATATATATACACACGATTTGCTACCTGTTTTGGGTTGCAGCTTGCGCCGGCTAAAGCCTAAGCCCAAAAACCCACGCGAACAAATGAGGACTTCTATGCCTTCGTCAAGCTTCTCGACCGGAAGTTGCCAGCTGCAGCAACAGAGCTGCCCCTTGGAAGACATATTGTGGCTGGCACGGCTTCGGGGGGCTGAGGCTTTCGGGATGTATAGAGGGCTTAGAACTTCATATGATTTTCTCCGTCGGAGTTTCAGGGAAACCGAGGCAAGTCGGATGTTCGTCAGTGCTGAGGTAAAAGCTACACAGGTTGTTGTCCAAGGCCTGGGACGCATGCGTCAACCCTCGTTGCAAGGAGCTCGAACCCTGAATCCTGAACTCTGCTCCTTACACCCTTTCCCAGCTTTGGGCAGGCAGCAAAAAACTCCCTGTAAGCCCTTCTCACAAACTCCGAAAACTTCCAAATCTTGCAAATTCTACACCCCTAGAATTTGTGAAAATCGTTGTCATCCCCACATTCACTCCCAGCGCTCGAGCATGAACAAGAGCACTCCTGAGAATGGCGAAACGTAATGATGACTAGCAACAAACAGGAAGAACTATAGTGAGAACAGTAAGGAAATCGCAAGAAATATGTAGCAATGCATAGCAACAAGTGCTCATGGACAGAAAATATGCGCAGTAGAAGCGAAAAAACACTATATAAGTAACAAGATCGAATGCCCAATTATATTTGCAGTAAACCCTAAACCCTAAAAACAACCGAAACTGTGAAAACCTGCATTTGCCAACCCTGGAAAGCTGAGCACAGCCACCATGAGACTGCCTCTGGCTCCCAGACGCACGGGGGCAACCCGCTCTTAATGGCTGCAGCTTCACACTCCCCCTCACTCTGCACTGCAAGTGGAGAGTGACTCTCAGAACTGCAGCCACATTGCATGCACGTGTGCCTTCTGCCGATGACCCGCTTACATGGCCCCACCCTCGGGGCAAAGACCGGTAGCTGAAGTTAACCTCCTCAGCACCCTGCGATACACTTTCGGCCCCTGGCCCTTCGCAGCCAAGCCTTGCCTGAGACGTCTCCCGGCATCACCGTCCTCCAGAAAGCTTACTTATTTATGGCTCCCGGCAGCGGGCCGGCTACGCAAACCCATCTCCAAAAATAAGCCCTTACGCGGCGCCAGCCAGCATTTGGGACAATCCCCGGATCAGGGCGCGCCCGTGCTCGACGCTGCACCAAGAGCTCTTACAAACCTCCCGTCTCACTTGGCCAGGAACGTCACGAAGTCGCACAATGAAGCGCGAAGCATTTCACACAGTCCTTATCCTGGGCTGTGCTTAAGCCTTTGGGCGTCATAACCTGTGAGAACCTGCATTTGCCAACCCTGGAAAGCTGAGCACAGCCACCACGAGACTGCCTCTGGCTCCCAGACGCACGGGGGCAACCCGCTCTTAGTGGCTGCAGCTTCACAGAAACCCTAAACCCTCCACCCCTAAAAAAATTCCCTAAACCCTAAACCCTAAACCCTAAACCCTAAATCCTAAACCCTAAACCCTAAACCCTAAACCCTAAACCCTAAACCCTAAACCCGAAACCTTAAACCCTAAACCCTAAACCCTAAACCCTAAACCCTAAACCTTAAACCCTAAACCCTAAACCCTAAACCCTAAACCCTAAACCCTAAACCCTAAACCCTAAACCCTAAACCCTAAACCCTAAACCCTAAACCCTAAACCCTAAACCCTGAACCCGAACCCTTTCCAGGCCTCCGAGCCTCCTGGTCGACGCCCTCCAGCGGTCCTTCGGGGGCATCCCAGAGTCGCTGATCCAAGAGGCAAGGCTTCAGGGTTTTGGGGTTTTGGGTTTTGGGTTTAGGGTTTTGGGTTTTGGGTTTAGGGTTTGTGGTTTGAGGTTTGGGGTTTGGGGTTTGGGGGTTTAGGGTTTGGGGGTTTAGGTTTTTGAGGCTGTTAGGTTTTTAGGCTTTTGAGGACATAAGGTTTTTGAGGCTTTTAGGTTTTAGGTTTTGTGGGTTTTAGGGTTTAGGGTTTGGCAATTTTTTTTGGTGGGGGCAATGTGCTCAATTTGGGTTTCAGGGTGATTTAGGACTTAGAGAGTTCAGCAACACGGGCGTGGGGACGCCGGAGGTTTAGGATGGAAAGTCTGCTGTGCAGTTCTTGCACGGCACTCATTCTTCGAACTTGTTGTCGTTGATCCGGTGGCTATGCATCTTTTTGTGCTGCGAAACTCGAATTTGGGGGTTCATTTAAAGCGCCTCGTCTCCAGGTGATGCTGGAACCCTTCTTTGAGCATTGCAAGGCGCTGGTGCAAGAGGAGTTCGAAGATGCTCTACACATGCGCCTGCCCGTGCTGGACCTCATCCACGGCAACCTGCGTGACCTGGCCGTGCCAGAGCGCTCGCAGATCGGAGCGCGGCACCTGTTGATCTTCGGGCCGACTGCGGCCACAGCTTCTGGGCTGTTTTGGGAAAGTGAGACGGTCTGAAGGAATTCGGAAGGCAGAAACGATTTCGTACTTGGCTTTTTAGCTTTTTTTGGAGGTTCAGATTTCGGGCTTCAGACATGTTCTCCTTTCCGTCATAGCCTGGGCTGCAGAGAAAGGCTCCGCTGCTCCTCCAGGAGGAGTTGAAGGAGCAGATGCCCACGGTCATATTTGGCTCATCCTTCCCAGGTGACAAGTCAATAGCCGCCATCTATCGGGAGATTGCGCGCATCAAGCAGGCCATGGCCCTGGGTGGTTGCATCATGCTGGTGCACGCCGAGGATGTGTATGAGTCCCTGTATGACATGCTGAACCAGTTCTACACACAGGCACTTTGCGGCACAAACAGACCTCAAGACCTTCGAAGACATGCAGAGCCCCAAAACCCTTGAGTCTCAATGGGCTCAGAAAAGATAAACCCTAAACCCTAAACCTAAACCCTAATCCCTAAACCCTAAGCCCTAACCCCTAAACCCTAAACCCTAAACCCTAAACCCTAAACCCCATAAACCCTAAACCAAGCAGAGGCACTGGGACGAACCCTCTGCCGTTTGGCCATTGGCGCTGAGAGTCGGCAATGCGACGTGCATCCGGCCTTTCGTTGCATCGTGGTGGCCGACGCAGAGACTTGGTCGTTTTCGAACTCGAGTGCCAGAGTTCAGGGTTTAGGGTTTACGGTTTAAGGTGAGTTCAGGGTTTTAGGTTCTATAGGAATATAGGTGCTTGAAAATCCGTTCTGGCGACTGCTCGTGTCTGTTTCATTGCTATTGCGTATCAGATCAGTTCAAGAAAGAGTGTGTAGCAGGGGTGCCAGGCTTCGCGTTAAAGCATGGGTGAGGGCACTGAATGCGTGACCTGAGGTTTGCTTTCAAGGCCCCACGAGGCTTCTGTGCTAGCTTAGAGTTCAGTTCCTCTAGGCGCGAATAACCTGCGTGACTCCACGTCCCTCTGCCCCTGACCGACTCTAACCCTGAAAACCTTCAACTGCATGCCAAAAAAAGCAAGGAGAAGGCGAGTCTCTATGAAGCACCGCTCCTCAACCGCTTTGAGAAGCAGCAGGTGGATCACACAAGCTTCTTGAAGGACAAGTCCATGTAGTCGGCTTGGCATACTCTCAGTTCTCTAAACCTTAAGTTTTGTCCTTTTCTAAGGTGCCCTTGCCAAACGACATCTTTGTCTTTGGGCTACCAGAAAAACAAGAGGATCCAAAAATCAGATTTAGGAAACCAACCGTAAACCCTGAACCCTGAACCCTGAAACCTGAAGACCTCAGTTGCCTGGCCACTTCCGTCGGCAGGATGAGAAGCTCAAGGAGCTTGCGCCGCAGCTTGAGACCTGGGTGTCGGAGGTGCGGGGCAACACCCCTGCTTCCTCAGCCTTCTTGGGCTTCACGGCTTCGTGGCTGCGTAAATTAAGGGACCCCAAATCCCAAATCCTTCGTTAGGTTGAAGTTCAAGGCTTCTGAGGTTTACGGTGGGACTTGAGATCCACAAAAAAGGGAGTGGCATGGGACAGCAAAGGAGCAGACGATCCCCGGGCTCCTTTTGGCAGCGCAGAGACTTGCATTGCATGGTTTGTGGTTTTGGGTTTAGGGTTGAGGAACCCTAAAAACTTGGCCCTAAACCCAGGTTCAAGGTTGAGGTTTTAAGTTGAAGCGTAACCGTCTGGTACCTGATGACTCGACATATGTTTTCAGCAGAGCCTGGCTGTCGCCAAGAGCTTTAACCCGAAGACCGTTAGAAGCCGTGAAGCGCGTTTACCAAACACCATAGTCGAGGGCCATTAGGAGCCCAGGACCCGCCCAAAACAAAGCGCATTCAGCAATGCTCAAAAGGGACCGCCCCCAGACCCCTTCCCCTTGCTTAAAGCACCGCCCATGACCCTTCTCATTTGCTTGTGGTACCGCCCCAGACCCCTTCCATCTCCTTAAAGCACCGCCCATAACCCCTCTCATTTGCTTGTATCACCGCCCATGTCCCATTCCATTTACTTATAGCACCGCCCCAGACCCCTTCCATTTGCTTATTGCACCGCCCATAACCCTTCTCATTCGCTTGTATCACCGCCCAAGTCCCATTCCATTTACTTATAGTACCGCCCCAGACCTTTTCCACCTGCTTATAGCACCGCCCATGACCCTGCTCGTTTGCTTATTGCGCCACCCATGACCCTTCTAATTTGCTGATAGCACTGCCCATGGCCCATCACAGTTGACTAATCCCTCAAACCTACACTCCCTAAACCCTAAACCCTAAACCCTAAACCCTAAACCCTAAACCCTAAACCCTAAACCCTGCTTTAGCTTTGCCTATCGCTCGCGGAACCTTGGCCTCCAATAGTAAGCCCCCCTACACTCCGTAAACCCTAAACCCTAAACCCTATAAACCCTATAAACCCTATAAACCCTATAAACCCTATAAACCCTATAAACCCTATAAACCCTATAAACCCTAAACCCTATAAACCCTAAACCCTATAAACCCTCAACCCTAAACCCGTGAGAAGGAGGAGGAAGATGTCCGCGGAGGAGGCCTTGCGATGGGCGAGGCAGCAGCTCCTGGCGACCTGCTTGCCCAAGGCCAGACCTGGGGTTTAGGGTTTGGGGTTTAGGGTTTAGGGTTTAGGGTTTAGGGTTTTAGGGTTTAGGGTTTAGGGGTTTAGGGTTTAGGGTTAGGGTTTAGGGTTTAGGGTTTAGGGTTTAGGCATGCCCAAGGCCACCAAAAGAGAGCCGGGCGGAGAGGGATCTGGGGCTGAGGTGGGGATGTTTCAGGATTGTTCAGGGGTTGCCCTAAACCCTAAACCCTAAACCCTAAACTCTAAACTCTAAACCCTCAACCCTAAACCCTAAACCCTAAACCCTCAACCCTAAACCCTAAACCCTAAACCCTAACCCTAAACCCTAAACCCTACGTTCCTACAGTAAGCTCCATAAAGTCCTGCACCCAAGATTCTGCAGAGGCCTGGTGTCGACATTCCCTCAGCTGCGGTGGAAAACCAGATGCCCACGGCTGGAGGCAAGCCCCGCCCACCCTGAATGCTGAATTGATCCCAAAATGGGTTTAGGGTTTAGGCCTTAGGGTTCAGGGTTTAGGGTTTAGGGTTTAGAGTTTGGGGTTTGGGGTTTGGGGTTTGGGGCGAGTGTGGATCAGCGAGCACAGGGGTTCGAGACACTGTGGCACATCGGTCCAAGCAGACAGATTAAGCTTTTAGCGTTTGGCATTCATTGACCAAGGGTTGAGACGTGAGGCTTAAGACAGCTTGGATGCCTCGCGGGCCTCTTCGGTGGATTTAGGGCTTAGGGCATCAACGCATATAGGATTTAGGGTTTAGGGTTTAGGGTTTAGGGTTAAGGGCTCTCAAACCCTGAACCACCCAAGCACCAACAGGACCGCCACTCCCAGTGAGTCCCCTGCCTTTGTTGCCAGAGGCCTGCTGCCCATAGCTCCCTCCATGACTTCCTTGCGCAAGCGATGAGCCACGGTTACGTGCCTCTTGGTTGAGTGTTGGGGTTTATATATGGAGTTAATCAGAACCTGTTTTGTTGCGTATGAATACCGGTAGGAATCAGGACTGAGGATTCGAATGCTATTTGCCTCTGAGGGCCTTTGTACTTAGGGCCGGGGCATCCAAGTTCGAGCTGAGTGTCTTTTTCATTGGTTTCGGGCAGCTGCTTGGAGATTGACCATAGGGGCCTAGCCTCACATGAAGTTGCATAGGGCTTTGGGCTTCAGCTTGTGAGGATGCCCAAGAAAGAAAGAAAGGAAGGAACAAACAAGGAGAGAGTGAGCTCAGTTGGTCTGCCAGGAAGACCATACTGCGAGTACACCGGAGTGCCACCAAAGCAAGCAAGCAAGCAAGAGAGAAAGAGGCAGAGGGTTATGAGGATGGACTGGATCATCTACACCTTCAGTTCGGCGAAGACGCAGCTCGAGCCCTTCTTGCCGAAAGAGTGGGGGGAGTCGGCGCGGCTTCTGAACCTCTCGAGTGTCGCTTCTGCCGCAGATGCCCAGCGCCACATTCAGGCCAGACTCACGAAGTTCCTCATTTTAGACATAGATTTCAGGGTTTCGGGGTCGTCCCATCATGCGGGCGGTTGCTGCAGATGCGGCGAGCCCACGACACCCGCTGCACTGCGCCTGGCCAGGATCTCTTCCATGGCAATCAGCGCGCGCTCATTGTCCAGGCTTCTCTTGATTGCGGCGACCAGCAGGTACCACGAATGCTGCAGCACCTCATGCAAATGGCCTCAACTTGCCGCCAGCAGTGCGCCGATCCTCAGAAATGGATCCTCTTTGTCGTGCACCTGGCTTTCAGCAGGAACATACAGGTGCCGATGCACTGCAGTGGCCAAGCAGGATTCTCTGTGGCCTTGCTCGATGAGCTTGCACCACCCGTGCCGTGGGAGGAAACCATCATCAACCACACAGACGGCGACTGGTCGACGAAGCTCTGCTAGACAGGGGCTTTGAGCTTCACGCTGGGTATAGGAAATTTCATCGGTTGCCAATCAGCCTTCTAGATGCACTCGACATGCGCACACATGAACTTACATGCAGCCCTTAGGCCTTAGGTCCTGAATCTCGACATGAACCTGTGAGTGGCTGTCCTATCCTACTATTTGCTAAAGAACCCCAAAAGAATAAGTAAAAAAATGTAATCCAATAATCCCTATATCACCCTTTGAAGGACAAGTATTTTATTATTTATTTGTTTCTTTTTTGTTTGGGGGTGGGGGTTCTTAAGCAATTAGTAGTATAGACCAGGATCGTTTCCCTCGGACTGCTGGTGGATATCGTGAAGCGAAACGTGTGGCGTTTGGCAGTGGTACCCATGCGGAACCAGACGGCAGATTCCCACGAGTTGATCCTCGCGCGGTTATCTATGCAATTTTTTCAGACAGGGTTTAGGGTCCCCTATGCAATTTTTTCAGACAGGGTTTAGGGTTTCGGGTTTAGGGTTAGGGGTTATGTCCACAGAGTTGAGCCCCCCTGCAACGGAAGTTGGCGTTTCGGCTGGATGCGGACCTATATTCGAATGGAGTAGCGCAGGACGAGCGACACCGCACGAATTTCAGAAGACGATCTTAGCAGAACCTCTCAGGTGGAGGTGCGGCGGCGCTAGAGTTACTATAGGGGTGGGAAGAATTGCTAATATGATTCCCTTATGGTCTTTTTTTGTAGTTGTACTACAATAACCCCCCCAAAAAACCCTAAAACCCTATTCTAGTTATTCGGGCTCCTACATTGCAGGTTTTTGATTGTTCAGTGCAGTCAAGGATTCAAGCCAACAGGCAGGATCTCTTCGCCCTTGTGGAGCAGCACTCCTTTCAGGAGGAGTTGCTGCACTACTGCCACCATTGCCTTCACGAGCCACCTTCCCGCATTCGCTCGACACGTACACCCTTCTGTTGGAGCACCAAGTAACATTAAAGTAGCCTCCAGACACTGCTACAAGCTGGGTAACAAACGATCCCCTGAGGACGGCAGTTGGGCTTCAGGCTACAGGGTTGTCTATCCGGTAGCAGGCAGAAGACCGGAAGCAAAGGTTCAAGCACACTTTTGCCACGAGGCTTCAGAACATTCCGAACTTCTCGGCCGGCTGGCAGGTCGGTTGCCCATGTCGAGATCCAGGGCTTATGGGGTTTTAAGGTACTTCGAAGCCTTGGGTGCTCCTAAACCCTAGACATTGCATGTCCATTGTAGGAGGCTTTTAGAGTGGAGGGTCCCCAGCGCACAGAGAGACTCATTGGAGTTCAGTGTGCTGTTGAGGGCTTCAGCTTCTTTTAGGGTTGTAGGGCTTATCTCCAAACCCCTCCCCCACAACTTCAGCACAGGCCAAGCTGAGTCGCTCGGCGATCGCTCGCGCGGGATCCTTCAGGTGCTTTAGAGGGAGCTTTTAGGGGGGGAGGTGTGTCGAACAGTCCTTAAAAGCCTATGAAGGCTGTTAGTATAAAAGGGAACATCCCAAGTTTTGCGGGTTTTGTCGCTCGTGCCCGGCACTTCACCAAGCCCCCGGATGGAAATTGCAAAGCTAGAGAGTTAATAGGGTTTAGGGTGTATGTAGGCCTGTAGTTGTTAGTTCGGCTGTGGCACGGTGGCATATTATTGTAGCTGCTGCAGATTTGCAAATTGGGTGCACTAAGCTTTGTCGGGTTGATGAATGATAGCAGGAAAGCAGCCACTTACTAACCCTAAATTGGAGCCAAACAAAGCCATAACAGCCGAGGAATGAACCCTCAATGCCAAACCCTACCAGTTCTGAGAACCAAGCGCAGTTTGGGCCAAAGCCTGGCGCGAACCCCAGAAGCCCGCCAGGAAGGCGCAGATTCGCCACCTGGAGGGGGCCTTGGCAAAAGTCATTGAGCGCTTCTGCCAGTGGGTGGCCATCGGAAGCACAGGCCACGCCGTCTTGGCTTCGGATATGGGGTGTGGCGTTCAGCATTTGTGGTCCTTAGGGCATAGAAGGGTTTGTCGGCTTAGTTGCGGGGATCGGAGTTAAGGCCGAGCCGGGCCATATCAAACCCCCCCCCCCCCCCCAAACCTCCAACCTTTGGGTGCCGGGTTGGCACTTCTCGGTAAAGCCCGGCTTACAGCGGCGCTATACCCTAAACCCATGTGCAGCCACAGACGTCGCAGAATCCCAAAGCCTGGAATGTCAAAGCTCCAAACTGCCTCCCGTCGGGCCGACATGACGGCGTGATGGCTGTATGGGGCACTTACTTCGGTGGAGGCTTAGACGTTGGGATGTGGGTCTAAGTCCAGGGTGCCGTGTTTAGATTTTCCTGTATCCTTAGGGTTTAGGGTTTAGGGTTTAGAGTTTAGGGTTTAGGGCCCACACACGAGGCGCTGGTGCCTTTCGTGTCTCTGAGAATGCGGCACTCCGCGAGCTGTGGCGAGGCACACTTCGCAGCGAGGCTTTTGGGTGCTGGGGTTCAAGATGGCTTAGAGTTTAGGGTTTAGGCTTTAGGCTTTGGGCTTTAGGCTTTAGGGTGTAGGGGTTTAGGGTTTAGGGTTTAGAGTGTAGGGGTTTAGGGTTTAGGGTCTAGGGTTTAGGGTCTAGGGTTCATTATTATCCGCCACTCCCCTGTCCCCAGATGAGAGATAGAGGGGCACACGGACACGGAGAGAGAGAAAGACAGTGGCGCTGCCACCGCGTGTAGCAGGCTTTCAGTTGGTTTTTCAGGGCTCTCGTGCCCTTACCCTAAACCCTAAACCCTAAACCCTAAACCCTAAACCCTAAACCCTAAACCCTAAACCCTAAACCCTAAACCCTTAGGGTCTGCATCCAAACAGGATGCCCTGAGGTGTTCAGAGGCCAGTTGGAGGACAGCACTGAAGCAGATGAGCTGCTGAACAGAACCGCGGCTCCGTCGCAAGATCCTCTCTAAAGCCTGGGGTTTAGGGTTTAGGGTTTGGGGTTTAGGGTTTAGGGTTTAGGGTTTAGGGTTTAGGGTTTAGGGTTTAGGGTTTAGGCTCATGAATCCTCCTCCTCAGGTATGGGGTGTAGGGTAAGACCCCAAAGTACAGAATCCCCAAGAAATTCACAAGACTCCGAAATCTTCATTCCCCCCGGAGCTGGCATCCCGTAAGCGACATACGGTTTAGGGTTTAGGGTTTAGGGTTTATGGGGTTTGGGGCATGAGAGGGGCTTTGGGGGTTCGGCTCCTTGGGTGCAGAGCCCAAGCCCATTGGCCCTGAGGCCGGACTCACACAGCGATTGCGGCTGCACTGTCCCTTTGCGCTCCTCTGGCACGGCGTCTTCGAGAAAGCTATGTCCTTGTTGGAGGCCATGTGGGCTGTGGGTTGGGCCTCCCCGGTTGAAGGTTTCGAGTCCTCGGATGCTTGGGGTTGGTTTGGAGTTTAAGCTGCCGGTTTCGGGTTTGGGGGTTGCTTTGGAGAAGTTTAGGTTGTGGGGCTAATGCTTGTGGCTTGGGCCACGGGCTGCCTAAGGCGACTAAGGGTTGCGCTACCGCCTAATATTAAATACCCCTGTAATGTTGTATACTGATTAGTGTGCTCCCCCGGAATTGTGGAAAAAAACTCGAAAATTATTCAGGGGGATCTATTTGAGGAGGACCCCCGGAATTGTGAAAAAAAAGTCGGGCGATGCAAAATTTCGGCGAGGCTGTTGAATGGCGTCGTTGTCTAGAAATCGCTTCTGAACTGAGCCTGAAGTTGTCAGGCCCTGAAATCTTCAGTCTCCAGGCCAGCCCCAAAACTAAGATTTGCTTATTAAATTCTTTTGTACCGAGGCCAGGCCATCAAATTTCAAAGGGGGTAGTCCAGCAGCTGCCCGAATGCCGTATAATATGAAAAGTTTGCTCCCCCGGAATTATATTTTTTTGCGGGCTAGTTGGGTTTGGATCCAGAGGCCTAAGGGCTGAGGCTTCCTAAACCTTGAGGCCTGAAGTTGTCGGGCCCTGAAATCTTCAGTCTCCAGGCCAGCCCCAAAGCCAAGATTTCCTTATAAAATGCTTTTGTACCGAGGCCAGGCAATCAAATTTCAAAGGGGGGAGTCCAGCAGCTGCCCGGATGCCGTATAATATAAAAAGTTTGCTCCCCCGGAATTATTTTATTTTTTATTTTTGCGGGCTGGCTTGGTTGGGATAGATGGATCCCCTTTAAATTCATATAAACTCATCCCTTTCAAAATCATGTGGATCCCTTTAACATCATATAATCCCTTGTAAATTCATATAAACTCATCCCTCTTAAAATCGTATGGATCCCTTTTTTTCATACAGTCTCACCCCGTTTAAAATCATATGGATCCCTTTTAAAATCATACGAGCCATTCCCTTTTAAACTCATATGGATCCCTTTTAAATTCATATAAACTCATCCCGTTTAGAACCGTACAAAGCCCCCCCCCTAAAGAGTGGGATCATTTGTTGAGGGTGTTCGTTGGGAGGGGGGAGAGGGGAGGGGGGGAGGGGAGGGGGGGAGGGGGGGGGGGGGGGGAGGGGGGGGGGGGGAGGGGGGGGTGGGTGGAGGTCTATGGTAGGGGGGGGGGGGGGGGGGGGGGGGTGGGGGGTGGGTGGGCCATCGTGAACGGCCTCGCAATGTGATGAACGCCTCCACAGCCTCAATGCCTACCACCTACGATCACAAGATCAATGTCCTGCGCAGGCGCACTCCGAGAGCGAAGTCGAGCCTTGGACCCGGATGCGTGAGATTTGCCGCGTGGATGGGCAGCACATGCAAAGGCGTGGGCTGGCGCTGTTCACGCTGTTCCCCTCAGTCTTAAATGGTCAGACTTGACGTTTCAGGAACTAAAAACCGCTTTTTTTGTAGGTTGCCTAAGAATCAATCTTATAAGGGGTTGTTGTTGCAACAAGCTACAAAAAAGTAGGTGTTGGGTTCTTCAGGTAGAGTTTAGTTCATGAGCTGTCGCTGTACAGGCCTCCAGCTTTTGAGGCCCCCTACACCCTAAAACCTAAACCCTAAACCCCAAACCCTAAACCCTAAACCCTACAGTCAAGGCTGCGAGGACGGCGCGGCGGGGTTCCAATTCTAGCTCTCGCAGAGGGACGTCTGGGGGGTTTACATAAAGATGCCCTAACAGTAGGGTTTCCTTATAATAGGGGCCCTGCTAAGGTACCCCTAGTTTCGGTTGCCCCCTTATGTTCCTAAGGTTTAGGGTTTAGGGTTTAGGGTTTAATTAGGGTTTAGGGTTTAGGGGTTAAGGTTTAGGGTTTCGGGGTTTCGAAGCAACTGAAACCTCATCGTCGGCCCTCGTAGGTGGTTCAGTGGCGGAGCTTGCCATGCCTATGGCCACGACGCCGCGTGAGCTCAACTCATGAGTTTGAGCTTAGAGGCATTCAAGGGTTTAGGGTTTAGGGTTTGGGGTTTGGGGTTTAGGGTTTAGGGTTTAGGGTTTAGGGTTTAGGGTTTAGGGTTTAGGGTTTAGGGTTTAGGGTTTAGGGCCTAGCTACAGGTCTGATTGATATGGGTTGAGGCGGCCTAGGGTCGTCTTTTGCAGCAAGAGTGAGATGACAGGCTTAGCTGCAGAAGTTCTTTCCGAGCCTCCCCCCCCCACCCCCGGAGGTTGTTTCGGGCATGGGGGCTAGGACATGGAGGCTACAAGCAGCATGGGTTGAGGCCTTGGGGCAGAGAGCATCGCAGTTCTTTGTCCAGCGGCCATCCGGAACAGCCCAAACACACCCCCGGAGTGATGAAAGCACCGAGCCAGACTTCGAACCCTGAACTAAACCTTGTTAGCCCAGTGGTACCCTTGCCCCTTTTGTGTGGTTCTGGGTTCCCTGATAAAGTAAAGCAACCAACCCCACAAAGGGTGCCTTCTTGTAATGTGGTTACTGGGCTACCAAGACTCTAAGCCCTCAGCCCAAAGCCTAGACCGTGCCTGAACAAATGTGCTAATTTCATGGTTCCATGTCTGTAGGCGACACAAAGCGCTTTGGTTGGCAAAGGGGCGTTAGGAAACCTATATACCGAAATTGTAGACAGCTTTCTAAGGCCATCCTTCTCGCTGCCTTCGAGACTGGCTTGACCCTGGAGGATCATGACGTGGCACTGTTTCCGTTCTGACGTTGGAAAGCCTTGCCATAGTCTTTGAGATGTAGCTCCGAGTTGCTGCGTTGAGGGCTGAGCACAGCTGATCTATCAGACATGCCAGAATAAGAACCCCCCCCCCCCTGGTTCTTGGACTCGCATTCTTGAAGAACAACAGAAGCCCTCAGAGACCATTTTCGCTCATGACACCATGCACCCAGATCAAGGTAGAGGGCAAGGTAGCTTCCCAGTGAACAGCTTTCCCCATATGGTAAGTTGTACATGTGCCAGCCAAGACATGCGTTGCGCTGCTGCTGCGTGAGGTTGTTGGATGTCGTGCTCAGCTATGCCAGGACTGCATCATGTGCAAGACAGACTACTTGGAGGTTCATGATACTTATTAACCAACAATAACTGTACTAAAACCCACTTATAAGCCCCTTAAGTGTATGGTTACAAGTACAGTTATAAGTACAGTTCTAAGTACACTTATAAGTACAGAATAGTTGGTTAATAAGCACCATGAACCTTGAAGTAGAGTCTACTGGAGCAAGCCCAAGCCTTGCAGCTTTGCCGTGCACAACTGTATCTCACTCTTCCAGGAAGTCCGTCAGAGGCGTCCCTCTTGGGCCCGATGTGCACTTGGCAATCCGATACCCGATTGCAATGACAGGGCTGAGGGCCCTTCGTAAGAAGATCTACAAATACTCCATGCCCCCACTTCCGAAACCCCCCACAACCAGGGTGTCCCGACTCCTATACTGCCCAAGCCGCAAAGAACCGCCCAAAAGGCAGCCACTGTTCCAGAGGTCGTGCCGTACGCAAGGGCTTGGAGGTTTAGCGTTCAGGGTTTTCGGTAAGGAGCCCTGGACACTGAACCCTGAGACCCTGAACAAAGGCTTCGTTGTCCGTTCAGTTACCCTAAACCCTAAACCCTAAACCCTAAACCCTAAACCCTAAACCCTAAACCCATTTTTTAGTTCGGCGTAGATTCCGAGATGCTGCTATGGCTAGGCTCTAAGGTCCGCAGTTCGACAGGCAAGTATTAAGGCTGGGATTTTGTGGCCGGAAGCCTAAACCCTAAACCCTAAACCCTAAACACTAAACCCTAAACCCCGAACGCCAGGAAAGCTATGGCCGGTTCTGCCACACTTGGCCAAGCTTGAGTCGTTGGGGCTCATGGCGCCCATCAGGGTGGCGGTGCGCTCTGAGGTGAGGGGAGGGGGGGGGGGGAGTGGCTGCCCTAAACCCCTAACCCCTAAACCCTAAACCCCTAAACCCTAAACCCCTAAACCCCTAAACCCCCAAAACCCCTAAACCCTAAACCCTAGACCCAGTGTTCAGGAGGGGTTCTCTAACGTCCGGTGGTTGTGGCGGTGTATGCGGGGGCTTAGCGTTTCGGGCTGAGGGGCTTCGGGTTGCGGACATCAGGCCTCTGGAGCTTTGGGTTCGGGAAGAGGAAGGCAGACACTTTCTCTAGAGTAGGTAACCTTGAACCTTCTTGGGGCATTCTAATCCCTAGAAAATCTCGAAGGCTAACCTTTAATTCTCCCAGGTTACTGGACAACTAAGAATTAGCAGCCCTAAACCCTAGACTCTAAACCCTAAACCCTAAACCCTAAACCCCAAACCCTAAAACAAGCCCCAAAGGAGCCTGCCGATCGCTTCTTGCCGTCCATCGCCGAAGCGGCGGTGGCTGCTGTGACCTCGGACAGCTTTCGGCCCGCCGACATCCTCGAACTGGGTCCGCAGTAGGGCCAGGGTTTAGGGTTTAGGGTGTAGGGTCTAGGGTGTAGGGTTTAGGGTGTAGGGTGTCGGGTTTAGGGTTTAGGGTGTAGGGTTTAGGGCTCGGCTTGTTGACTTGGGCTTTCTCGAGGGTTCAGATGCTCATGTCAGGGTCATACTATCTGACAGTGTCACTCCCAATCCCGAAGCACCGCTTAAGGTTGGTTAGTAGGGAATGAGGGAATGAGGTACCCTATATAATCCCTTAAAGGGTATATACAGGGGGATATAGGGTACCTCATTATTCCCTACTAAACAGCAGTAAGACCATGGGCTGAGGAGCTGCAGCTCAAGGAAGTGGAGCTGCTTCTCACGGCACTGAGCCAGGTGTTCATTGCAGGCCCCTGCAGTCACACTTGCTGCAGGTGTGCCTGGCACTAGCAGAGAGTTCTGAGTAGCATGTGCCTTGAATTCTAAACCCTAAACAGTATATACATGTATGGACCCTTCAATCCCAGAGCTTCGGTTTAGCGGCTGCCTTCGTTTTGCCTCACGCGTATCTGCCGATACCCAACCCTCTCGTGGAGGAGGTTCTGCAAACGGTGAGATCGACCAGGAGAAGGAGACTCAACCCCAAAACCCTGTAAACCCTACAGATAGACCCTTCCACCGAGGCTCACATAACTTCGTGCCCTGCAACACCCCTAGCAGCATGATATCTAAGGGCACCCCTGCCTGGCAACTCCCCTACACTCCTCTTAGGGGCCCTCAACGCTTCAAACCCAAATGCCAAACTCCAAGTGGGTCCCTAAATCCCCAAGCCCCCCAAGGTTGATGAAGTAGGCCCTTTTAGGGTTTAAAGACAATCCCACAGCCCTGGCTCCAAACGCCAAAGGAGAAGCTGCAGTCGCTGAGGCAGGTGTTGGTACACCTGGTGCTACCCCTTGGACAGCGTCCCCCGACATTTGGCTCAATGCTTGCAGCGTTAGGGCTCATAGAGGAAGTACGAATTGAGGAGCTTGGGGTTGTATAAGGGAGTTGTTGGGTTCAGGGTTTATCGGGTTTGTGGAGGGTTTAGGCTTCTATCTAAAGATTGCCAGCATTCATCTGGGCCCGGATGGAACAAGATCGGTTCAGAGATCTGCCGTAGTAGGGGGGTTTAGGACCGGCTCTGGGGTTTGGGACACCGATCTTGAGAGGTCGACCTCAGCATGGGCTCAGGTTAAATTTGGGCTTAGGGTTTAGGGTTTAGGATTTAGGGTTTAACCCTAAACCCTTCGGTTTCTGGGTTTCGGCTCTGGGGGGGCCGGAGATGCACAAGGGTTCTAAGCTCCGGAACGCCTTGGAAAGCTGCAGACGACCGCTGGATGCCCTTTTTCCAAGGCTCGGTGTTAGAGACCTTGGGGTCAAACGACCGTAACACCTACAAAACTCTATAAACCCTATAAACCCCCTACAAAACCCTATAAGCCCTGTATACCCGAGAAACCCTATAAAGTCCTATAAACCCAATAAACCCTATCTACCCTATAAACCCTATAAACGCGATAAACCCTCAGACCCTAAACCTTAGCCATGGCTTCAGGGTCTTCGGGTTTGGGCTTGCCGGCTTCAGTTGTCACTTCAAAAGCTCAGAGGGATTCTTGAAACCAGGAACCTCCTCGAGTCGAAGGAACCGAAAGCTTTTCGGGTTTGGGGTTTAGGGCTTGGGGGGCGGGGAGGGGGAAGTTCAATTCGGGGTTCTACCCTAGACCCTAAACCCTAAGCCCTACAAAATGAAGTCTGCTGTGCTTTGGTCTCCTGGAGCCAAGGATGCGGCAGCTCTATGAGGCCATGACGGCCTTGCAGACCGGTCGGTAGCCAGGAATGCAAGACTTAAGCCGGGGGTTTGGGGCTTTTGGGTTTGGGGTTTAGGGTTTAGGGTTTCGGGTTTAGGGTTTAGGGCTTGGGGGTGGTTTGGGGTTTGGGGTTCAGGGTTATCCCTGCCTATTCCTGGCACGGATTCGCGACTTCGTGGTGGTGCAGGTAGGGTAGACAGCTCTTTTGGGGTTAAAACGGTTTTAGGCTTACTCGGGCTTGGGGGCCTGCAGCTCTTTGTTTTGGTCCTTTGGGAGGTTTTGAACTTTGAGGGGGGGGGGGTTGGGAGAGAAGGTCTGTGGGACCTATCTTCTCATCCTAATTAGACCCTCCTCAATCCTAGCCCCTACACCGCCAGCACCCTGAGCCGAAACCCCAAGCCCCGAACCCCATTTCCCTGCAGTGTGGCTGATCTGCTTGCGGGTACCGCCTGCGCCTGACCGAACTCGGCTGCGAGGTTTCAGTTGAGCGAGGTTGGCGAGATTGTCCTTGGCTTGTGGCCTGGGAGCCAGCCGTGGTACCAGCGTGTATGGCACTGGCCACATGGTGGCAGCGTTTGGGTTTTGGTGCTTCGGGCTGTTTGGGTGTTGGCGTCGAGAAGTTAGTTTTTGAAGATGTCTTTGAAGCCTCACGGCCCAAGTGAAACTGAAGGTTCGACCGAAACAACCAACGCGAGCTGCGTGCGGACGGGGAGAAGCTTGCTGCAGTTCGCCATTTCTTCAGTACCTCTCTGGCGCAAACGCCCGGCTTGGAGGCCGTTCAGCCTTGAAACTCTGACCCAAGCCCTGGCCACCCAGACTTCAGAAAGTTCAGCCGTACATCTGCAAGCCCTACGATGCTGCACAGTGTTCGAGCAGGGAGCTTTCGGGGGTGTTGGCTCTTGCTTATGCCAGTCATCGGATTTGCACTATGACGCCTGGACGTGCACGTCCAAGCCGTTTCAAATCTGCACACGCACAGCACACCTGTAGCTACAATGAGCCTTTCTCCTCCCCCCCCCCCCCATGGCGCTTCGGGCTAGGTACTCTATAGGATAGAGTTGTCAACGCAGTTTGAAATGAACCGGCAAGAGCAACGCGCAGCACATGAATCTCGAAAGGCGCGTACACCGGCATACACCCCTGATCTTTCTGCGACTCACTTCGAAGGCCGAGCTGGACATGGCGCTGTACCTCTCCACCGGCGCCGCCCCCTCCATGGAGGTGAGCAAAGTCCTCGCGCTTCAGTGGCTGGAGTCCTGCTTGGGCGGATCGTTGCTGAGCCTCGGCTGCATTCAACGAAGGGCGTGTGATGAAATGGTGTCAGCCAAGTGACAGCATTCGGGTTTAGGCAGTTTCGGGTTGCCAAACCGGCCCAAATCTGTCTGCCCCTGAGAAGCTGCACTGTGAGGTCGCAGAGCGCCCGGCTTTGCGGGTTGAGGGCACGTGTGATATCGGGTTGTCGCAGAGCTGTGGCGGAACTGCAGGAGCTGTGCGTCAAAGATACAGTTGGCGCGCCGGCTTCTTTCAAGCCAGTCGTCAACTGTCCGCGGTGTTTTGGAGGACAAGCGGGCACAGGTCCTTGTACGGGTATGTTCCCCCAAGGTTGATGAGAGATGTTGATAAAGCATGATTCTCCTAAACCGTGCGATTTGTGGCTTGGTCAGCGAGGCCAGGGGCAGACAAACACAGCCCACCCCAAAGCAACGCTGCCCATTCGCAGGACTTGCTGCAAAAGCAATTCGAGAAGGCCTTCTGTCTTTGGGCGAGCATGCTGCAACCGATTAAGTGGTGGTTGAGGGGCTTTACAGCAAGGATCGCTACAAGTGCAATTTAGTCTCAATCCCTCTGTCTAAACTCTTCCTTGGTAAGCCCTGCATGCCCATAGCTTGGGCTCGGGGGATGTATAGCTCCCCACTGAAACCCTGAAGGCCCGGGACCCAAGTGCGTATGTCGCAGTACTAGTTGGTCTATAGGGAGTGTGGTTTGAGGTAACCCCCCACAGCCAAGACCTCTGAAGATGCAGGTGGGACACCGCGACCACCATGCCATGGCCCCCTGGCGAACTTCATTGGGTATAGTGCTGGATCCCTAATTTCCAACTGGGTGCGTCGCCCGCCTCGGGCTTGAAGGGTTTAGGATGTAGGGTGTTAGCTTCGGCCACACAGGCCTGTGAGCTTGACAGTCTGGCCGAAGCAGGGACAGGGCCTGGTAGATCCCTAGGTGTTTCTGTCTTTCACCGTAGACCACAACAAAGTGGGTTTTCGGGTTCTTCACTTGCTTAACTTCATCTCAAAACTCTTTCCCGGGGCTGAGGCAATCTTGGTCCAGGCCTGCCAGGGTGACCTGGAGGCTCGCATGCAGAGTGTCTTGGCAAGAGCTCCGAATTTGGTTTTGGCCCCTGGTTCTTTGAAGTTCAGGTGTACTGCTCCCTTCTGGCATCTGGCCGCCCCAAACAAAAGGTCAGGGCTTGCTTTGCTTGTTGCTTCATCGTGAGAGCTTCCAGCGCTTTCTGGAACCCTCTAAGCCTACGGTTGAACAATGTGCCCAGGCAGCTTCCGATTCCTGAGCCCTACACCCGAAACCTTAACGCGAGCCCGATGCGCTCAGGTGACCGACCTGTGAGCCCCGAGAGACCCACAGCCCAAACTCGTTTCACCCTTTTTTGATCCAGGACTGACTTCCCCTTCCTTAACCTGTACCCTCAAGCCGTAGATCCCTAAACCCTACAAGCCCAAGAGACCTGCAACACCTTGAATACCCTAGATCTTGGGATGTCCCCCCTTATACTAGCAGTCCGTGATAGGGACTAGAATAGGGGGGGGGGTACCAGAGTCCTTATTCAGGACTGCTAGTATAGGGGGGGAACATCGCTGGCGAGAACCCTCGAAGCCCTAAGGCGTTCGCGACCTGCGCCGTCACTTTGTCGGGCTGCGCGGGTCCGGTCTTGACTTTGCCTGGGGAGTTGCAGCCTCCAAGTTGGCATCTTTTCTCAAGAGTCCAAGGTTTTTGGGGGGGGCTTTGGGCTTGATTCACAGGTTCTTTAGGTTGTCTTTGGATTCATCGGGGCTTTTGATGGTTTCTTGAGCCCCTGTTGCACGCTGCTGCGCACGGGTGAGGTCCTTGCTTAAACTTTCGAGAGCTGGCGGCACCCTCAGTCCGAGAGAAGCGCACGCCCCAAAAAACCCAGAACCGAGCATCAGAATGGAACATCCCAGGACCCCCCAAATCCCTTTGTAAACCCTAACACGCCTAAAGCTTTTCATGCTTAAGCCGCCGCTGCGTTAGCTTAGGGCTTCGGGTTGTGAACTTTGTGTGCACTGCCGGCCGGTTAGAGCGAAGGACCGTCCCTCAAGCTTCTGCAGCCTCCTTTCTTTAAAGTAAAGCCACCCGGCCCCAAGGCCATGCAATCAGGACTCAGAACCCTTCAGTTACCCTTCGAAGGTTGCTTTTCAGGAGTATGCGTGCCCGCAGAGCTCTGGGCATGTCCAGCGCCAGGTCTTGATGAAGGCGGCGAAGACCGTCCAAGACAACCGCCCGGACCAGGTAACCACGGAGGCTCTCGTGGGGGTTTGTGGTGTAGGCTCTTGTTGCGGCACCATTCCTGCAAGTCTATGTCGATGTCTCATGTGTGCTTATGAGCTGTCTTAAGCCTGAGGCTAAGTTGATTGTTTTTTTCTTGCCCACTCACGACCCGCAGATACAAGGGCATAGTCGTCTAACCTCACATTTCTATCTTCACTGAAAAAGAGCCTGCGAGCTTGCCATGCTACGGCTCAACGTCACCTGACAAACCTCCAGGAACCCCACCTGCAACAGAGGTCTTTTTCTGGGGCAAATTCACTACATCCACATACTTGGCATTTTTCACTCGTAGTTTGGGTATCTGGAGAACTGAGCATATCGAATTTACATCAGTTTCATTGTGTTTCTACGAATGGCTTTGTGCTGTTGCCCTTTGCGCCGACTGTATGTCTGTTTACCTTTGCAATTCTCTTCTCACAAAGCTATTCTCATCTTTAATGTTTCTGAAGCTGTGTCTTATGTGTATCCTTCTTTCGGACATCAGACAGTTATTGCCTTGTCCAACCGTAGAGATGCGGGGCTGCTGGTCTCAAGCCCAAGGCAAAAAAAGCAACAAACGCAAGTTCAAAACGCGGATGCAGAAGGCAAAAGGCCTTCTCACGGGCAAGGTCACGTCTGAACTTCTGGATGCTGCTGGAGCTTCTTCAGCGGGCCCTTCACGTCGGACCTTGGAAGTTTTCTTAGTCAAGAGCCTCGTGCTGAACGTGCGCGGGTTTGGCTAGGTGTGGGGTTGACGGTTCATGCGCATTCCTTGCATTCTTATAAACTTACAAGCCCGAAGCCTCAGACCTGAAACCTAGCAGTAACCCAGATTCGAGTCCAACATGAAAGCTTGGCCCACATCCGTGCTCAAGTGTTTCTCTAATTCGCCGACCTTTGTTGTTAGCATGGTGGCCCCACCGACCTTGACCCCTGGCTTTGCCGTATCTGACGCTGATCCTCCACTGCTGATATCAAAACAGCTTCTCCAGATTGCCACCTGGCATGATCAACCAGATGCTTGAAGACCTGCTCGGACCGTCATCTCGCATAAAGTGACCAAATTTTGGCTGTCACACGTGCGCAAACCCCCCCCCCCCCCCCCCAAAGCCCACACAGGGGGGGGTGGGGGGGGGGGGGGGGGGGGGTTTCACAGACATTCATATGCTTTGAACAAGCTTGCAAGGCTTGAACAGCGGGGGGGGTTGGGGGAGGGGGGCGGATGACATAATGCTCGCAGAATGTCTTTAAACATAACGGGTGGGTGGGGGGGGGGGGGGGGGGGCATTTGCAAACACAATGCTGGCATGCCCATGCTTCGTGCGGCTGCGTGTGTAGGAGTTTGAGGCCTTCTTCGCCTGAAGACTCCCCTATCAGAAGTCGAACCCCATTCCCACTTTCTTAGAACCCTAAACCCTAAACCCTAAACCCTAAACCCTAAACCCTAAACCCTAAACCCTAAACCCTAAACCCTGAACCCTGAACCCTGAACCCTGAACCCTAAACCCTAAACCCTAAACCCAAAGACGGCCCGAAACCATACGCCGAGTTCGTCCCATGAGCTTTCAAGAGCCCACCGAGGAGTCTGAGGATGGACCGGATCGAGCTCCCATGTCTGAACTTCTTAGGGTGCTTGAAGGCTTAAGGACTCTTCAGGGGTTTTTAGGGTTTTTTTAAACGTTAAGAAAAAAACCTAAAAGTTTTCTTGTTTACGTGTAGAAGGCCTAGGACTTTGCAGGCGTTTCTGACGTTTGGGTGGGGTGCCTTGGTGTTTTCCGTGTAGTTGTGGAAAGAGCATCATGTGGAGAGATCCGACTGCCCACTGCGCGCAGCATGTGCAAGTTTTCGGGAGCCCCTGTGTGCTTTCCCATACAAGGAAGGGAAGCCTCCAGCATCACCTAGCGTGGGAACCCTTCAGTAAGCCCTGAGATCAAGCCAAGGGATGCAAAGCTTTAGTAGATTTATGGGACATTTGATGCTTCCCCTTATTGGGTTTAAGAGGATCATACATCAGGAATCTGTTTCAGAGATGTTTTTTAAAGGGCCGTCCTAGAAGGGTTTAGGGTTTTGAGGGTTTTGAGGGTTTTGAGGGTTTTTAGGGTTTTTAGGGGTTTTTAGGGTTTTTAGGGTTTTTTGTATAGCTCCAAAGAGGCTTGCGCAGCTGAAGCATCGAAGTGTGGGCCTCCCAGAGTGGCGATTTCTGGAGCTGCCGGCCATAAGCGACGGGTTGCCGCCGGCAAGCGCATTGGTACAGGAGCACTGAGGGTTTTTTCTGCCCTTACTTCTGCCCCCCAAGGCAGAAGTACGCGGAGCTTGTAAGTCAGTTTCAGTATTTTCCCAGCAGTTGCAGTGTTTTCTCTGCAGCCTAAACACAGGGTGACGCGCGAGTGCTATAAGCATAGTCATTTGAAGCATAGTCATTTGGTGTACTTCGGCAGTTTTCGGTCCAGGGTTTGGACTTTGTTGAAGCCCTTGGTCACGAGTCACTAAGCCCGAAAACTGGCTCCTTGGAAGTCGCGAGCACAGGAGATCTGCCCCAGTGACTGCCTCTGCCATCCCACCTTCCTGGGACAGACGTACGCTGTGCTCAAGGAGGACATCCTGAAGAGCAAGACAGCTCCGAACGTATCCAGCACGCAGTTGCAGCCGGCCAGCGATCTTACAAAAGTTATGGCCGTGTTCTCCACACAGTACCTGGGCCACTTCCGTTCACAGGTCATGCCGCTGGCGGAGAAGATTTCCGTAGACAGCCGCTTTGCACACAAGCTGCTTACAGCATTGCTGACCAACTTCCCCGATTGCCCTGCCTGGCAGGTGCAGGAATCGAGTACCGCAGACTGGGTCTTCATGGTTCGCCCAGTCCTACATCTGGCGCTCAAGAGCGCGGAGGACAGGCAAAGCTTTTGGCACCGCTTGCTCGTCTCGCCACAGAACTTCCGACAGGTGCTTCTTCCTTTCATGCCCGGTGACGAGGCTGCAGCCGTCCTTGCAGTTTTAGGAACTGCGCAAGGCCAGCGTGCTGGAGTCTATCAATGCCGATGCGGCTACACGTACACCATTGGGAACTGTACCCAGCCTTGGGTGAGGGCCCAGTGCCCAGAGTGCCATGGGCAAATTGGTGGAGAGAATCACCAGTTGCAACGGGGAAATCGACGCCTCGAAGATACCGGACATGACGCCTGGAGGAGGCGCACGGGGCGCCCGGGGTACAGCAATGTTCGGGGAGAGGCTGCTCGCCAGACATGGAGGGATCTGACCGTTACAGAGCTCCGGTCCGGACGCTTCTTCCTTCACGGGCTTCTCAGCTTGGGCACGGCGCTGCAGCGCGCTGCTCGCAGTGATCTCGCCGAGCTCTCTGCAGCGGATCTCATGAGGAATATGGCCAGCGACTGGCAGGTCTTGAAGGAGCTGTGCAACTGCAGCTCGGAGGAAATGTCCGAGTGTCTCCACGCAATAGCCAAACAAAGCTGGTACCTACCGGCGCCGGCAGGACAACAGGAGGCGGATCGGACGCACTTGGAGAGGCTGTGGTCGCAACATCTCCGTCGCGCCCCGTCAGGCAGGACCTAATTCAACACGAACCCAATACCCAAACCCCACATCCGATGGCCAAAACAAAAGAACCAAAAGCCGTAAACCCTGATCCGCATCAACCCCAGAGACCTTCCAAACTGCCGAGAGCCACCCTAAACCCCCAAACCCCCAAACCCCTAAACCCCGAAACCCCGAAACCCTAAAACCAAAGCTCCGCAGGTCGAGCGTGTCCCAATGATGACGGGACGAGGCAAGCGGAGGAAAGGCTCCGAGACGAGCTGGAAGATCGGGTGAATGTAGATCAGCTGCCCCGCCGGACTGTCAGAGACAGAATGCTTCCTTGGGCTCCTGGGATGCAACATGGACTTTTCAGATGAGTCAGACCTTACCCAGACCCCTGAGAGGATCCAAAAAGTAGAGCCCCCAAATAGTACGCGATACTACTATCGGGTCATTCTTGGGAATCCTTAAGGGGATCTACTTTTTGGGATCCTCCCAGGGGTCTGGGAAGCTACTCTTGCGCTGCTTCCGGCAGCTTTAAACCCTAAACCCTAAACCCTAAACCCTAAACCCTCAACCCTAAACCCTAAACCCTAAACCCTGACCCCTAAACCCTAAACCCTAAACCCTAAACCCTAAACCCTAAACCCTAAACCCTAAACCCTAAACCCTAAACCCTAAACCTACAGGGCGCTTCCTGAAGAAGCCCAGGTCATGCGAAGCTGGCAGCCGATCAGCGGCATGCATATGATGGACGAGCTCCTCGGAGACCAAATGACCCCTAAAATTCGGGTCATATACTCTATACTACTATACTTCCAATTCAGGTATATGAACCACCCTAAACCCTAAACCCTAAACCCTAAACCCTAAACCCTAAACCCTAAACCCTAAACCCTGTCAGAGTTCTTTTCGTGCCCCAAGGCTCAAGGGGAACCCCGAGTCGGCGCGAAAGCATCCGCTCCTCCTTCGGGCCTTCGAGCGCGAAGCCGACCTCATTACCGTTTCCAGGCCATGGGGGGGTTTAGGGTTTAGGGTTTAGGGTTTCGGGTTTAGGGTTTCGGGTTTAGGGTTTCGGGTTTAGGGCTTCGAGTTTAGGGTTTAGGGTTTGGGGTTTAGGGTTTAGGGTGCAGGTGTAGGGTTTGTAGGGGTGCGGGTAATTAAAATGGACTTTGAATGCGGGCGTCCATCCCAAGCCCCTTTGTTGAAAACGGCCCTGATCTTAAGCCCCGACGCTCCACGAGGCAATCTAAACATTCTAAACATTCACGTAGAATAATTATGTGCCTTTGGCTTTTTCTCAAGCCGCAAAAGCCGTTTAAGAATAATCGAATCACAAAGCCTCACCAAATTCAAGCTCCAGCGTTGCGTGCTTCAGACTGCGCAGTCAGAAACTGCACGCCGTGAAGGTGAACCAAACGCATCCTTCGAACGAGAGAGCTTTCATCTCTAAAGGATTGTCTTACCACAAAAGATGTCTACATTCGGGGGGCCCCTGGAAGCGTTGGAGAAAGAGTTCGGCCTGGCTCACGCCTCGCCTGGTATTTCCGAGTTGCAGGGGAAACCCTAAACCCTAAACCCTAAACCCTAAACCCTAAACCCTAAACCCTAAACCCTACAGTGCGCCCTGCGACCTCACGCGTGCCCGGACATGGCATGGGTTCCTCAGTCTGGCAACCGGGGCTCTTGGCCCCCCTTGACTTGAGGCCTCGGCTCGTCTAGGGCTTTAGAGCTCCTATAGCCCCCTTAGTAGTTTGTTTGTGCATAAAACCCAAGAAAAAGGGTGTTGTTCATACTTTTGTAAAGTTCTAAGGGGAGTAGATAGTTCAGGGCCCGATGTTTCTCCGAAACACGGGGAGGCTGCCGCACATTGCCAGCTTCCAGAACTTCCTCCTTCGTCACTGCGAGAGCTGGACCATGAGCCAGGCAATGAAGCTGACCGTCGGGGAGACTCGCCGAGACAGCGGGGTTTAGGGTTTAGGGTTTAGGGTTTAGGGTTTAGGGTTTCGGATTCCGCACTTAAGATGCCTGAGTCTAAGGCGGGTTGTTTTGTCACAGGAGGCTCGTCTGGGTTGTTGTTAGAATACGGGATGCCACAAGTCCGAGGAACGCCATTCACCAATGTCGGTCTTTAGTTATCCCAACGAACTTCGTGCCTCAGACTTAGGTTACTGTGCTCAGATAACCTCTGCAAGTGTGGCCTGCACTTCTCACGCCTGCGCTTCCCAAGCCTCTCGGGTACGAGACCAAGTGTTTGGACGTAAGAGACAAGAGCGGTGGACTGAGGACGTTCTTGAGAAGGAGCTTTCCGAAAGCCTTCAGCCATTGGCCCGGGGCCTCTTCAAGGCAGCCATGGAAGCATGGAACTTCGTGGTACCGAGGGCACGGATAGATTACCAGTGCCGGGGTGAGCTGACACTGCCCAGCATGCCGGCAGACCCGCACCAGGTGCCCATTGTAGCGAGGCTGACTCCCGGGCGTTTTAGGGTTTAGGGTTTAGGGTTTGGGGCGTAGGGTTTAGGGTTTAGGGTTTAGGGTTTAGGGTTTAGGGTTTAGGGTTTAGGGTTTGGGGTTCAGGTTTTTTTGGCTTTCGGGTTCATGGCTTTAGGCTGCAGCACTTGCAAGCCCAAACCAGAATTACAGGTCTTACGAGAGTCGTACCGAGAGCTATCCCAACTTGCCCGCTGCATGGACATAGCACGCCTGTGAATGGATTACCTGTCTCCCCCCACCTGAGACAGGAACACGTGTGGATTTCCAGATCCTCGCAACAACTCAGTCCGAAAGCCACGCCAATACGGGGCGGATTAAGTCCTAATAATCTTCCCTTATGATCCCTGCGTACGTATACTATGATATCCCCCCAAAACCCTGTTCTACTTATTAAGGCCCCTATCTGAACTAAGCCGAAGAGCTCAGGCAGCCTGGCTACGGTCAGACCGTGAGGATTGCCCCAGATCCCTGGAAGCTCTGCTGCTGGCGCGCCATTTGGTGGACTGAGTTGATCTCCACCACCCCCCCTCCGTCAAGACCGCAAGCTCTTAGCCAGTGTAGAGCAAAGACCCTAAACCCTAACCCTTAAAAGTGACGAAAAGCTTGTGAGAGGACTTGCACAATGAGCTTCTGGGCCTGGCCACGGAAGCTCTGGGAATGGATGAGGATGTCATGTTAGAGAATGCACGTGCTGAGGGTGAAGAGTCTGTAGGGTTCAGGGTGTAGGGTTTAGGGTTTAGGGTTTAGGGTTTACGGTTTAGGGTTTAGGTAGTTGCATGGGCCGTGAATATGGTATATAAGGGGTATATAAGGGGTTCCGTTTACGGGCCCATACTAAGGGACCATGTAACTACGCTAAAGAGCATGCCTGGCTACTTATGCAGCTTTGAAAGTTTTAGTGTCGATGCAAGCAGTGACTTTGCCCTACACTTACGCCTCCCAAGCCGTCGATGCACTTGAAGCAGATTCAAGCAGTTTCAAGCAGTTCCTTCTCAAGCTGCCCTCAACTCCTGCTTGTTCTGTCATGACAGTAGCTGAGTCGGATTCGAGGTCCCAGCTCCCCTAGGCTGCAAGAAATCGATCTCCTGAGAATCACCCTATACAGCTCGGAAGGAGGATGTGGCAACATGCTGCCTCGCCGATGCTTTGCATCCGTTTTTTCTAAGCTACGAGCCAGGCCCGTCTCAGGAACTCGGAATCCGGTTAATCAAGTACCGGGAAGCCGTCTTGTGTGGGAAATGCATGTCTAGCGCAGGCTTCCTCGTCTAGCGTGCGTCTTGCTGGGTGTCATGTGGGTCTGGGTTGGGTAAAAGAGCTTTAGGGTTCGGGGCTTGGGACTGTGGGCAGCAACATGTGCCAGCTGCAAGACAGGCTCTTTGGATCAGTGGGCTGCAGAGGCCGCTCAGGCCAGCATTGCAAACCGGAGCTTGAAATTCGACTGGGCTTCAGCGGCCAGCCGGGTTCACGCCATCTTCTCTGGAGCCCGCCGAATTGTTCCTGACAAGAAACTTGGCCTTTGTGTATTCAATGTGTCACGAATTCCTCCGTAGTCCTCCACATCGATGCCAGAAAATCCTATATGCGGCCTGTTCATGTATTGAATTCCCAGTCTCAGTGATGGTGTAGCTTCTTTGCCGCCAGCAGCACATCCTTTTCGCTTTTGCAGACCATGACATTCAGGGTACCACTGTTCATGCCGCGAGCACATCGGCTGACTTCTGACGTGTCTCCATGCCAAGCTTGGGAGCACTCAACGCTTGTTTCCGGCCTCATGCCAGAAGTGTGCCCCACACTATTGCATAACACATTGCTCCAAAATGTCGTCGTTTTGCTAGCCACTCAACGACTGAAGACCCAATCAGAAACAGAGCCGCAGAGCATTGCTGCGCCAAAGGCCAAACACATGGCTCACCAAGTTGCACGAGCTAGAATCTATGCCACTGCACGTCTGGTTTGGACCTGGAAGTAGCCGAACCCTGTAAAGCCCAGGGTTTTAGGGCTTAGGGCACTCTCCAGCCTTCTCAGCCGAGGATTTCTGTCATGAACTTCCTCGGGCAGACGCGCGCGCAGCGCCCGAGAAACCAAGCGCCGCTTACAGAGGCATCGCCGCACTTTTATGGGGGACTTTGCCCCTGCGGGTCCTAGCTTTAAACCGAATATTCCATGTGCCACCGATTAGGGACTCAAGAATCTTGATCAGTCTTCTTGAAAAAAATCCGGCAAGAGGTTCTCGGACAGTTAGTTCAGGGTTTAGGGCAAACAGGTTTTATGACGGGTTTCAGGGTTATTTTCAGGGCTCAGGAGTTCTAATGCTGGTTCTTCTCTCTTTGTTGTCGGAGCTGCCCCGTCATGGCTGTTGCATGAAGTCAGGTACGCCCACGTTCCTGGTTCGAAACGCCCAGCTACCCCAAACCCCTCTCCAAGCATCTCTTCAAAGAAACTTCTCTGAACCCGACGCCTTTGTCCTGCCTTCTGCCAAGCCAGGGTTTGAGGGCGCAAGGTTGAGAGGGTTCAGAGTTGAGGGGCTCGAGTTGCCATGTCTTTGGGCTGCATGAGGCGGTCAAGCAGCAGCTGCAGCGCAGTCTGAGCAACGGATTACTCCAGGACGGTTCTCTATATTGGTGTCGTTACTGTTTTGGACGAATGGTCTAAATTTGCTTTTGCAAAGGTGAGAACTCCTGTTGTATCTTATGGCTGGTCAAACTTTCGTTCGCTTGAAACATGGCAGTGGCCAACTGTGGGACTTGCAGGACGCTTGCTTGACTATACTGCGTGACATGGAGGCATGGCGACGTGCAAGGGGAACCTTCGTCATAGTACCTCTTCTCTTTGGCAGCCGTGTTTCGATTGGGGGGGGGGGGGGGCAAGGACTGGAGGCTTCCGAGCAGACGAAAGTCCCTGCAACCCGCCTTTTGGATGATGAAGGTCTAGATACCCACCGGCCCCAGGCCAAGAAGCATGTTTTCAGCCAGCGGTTCTCATCGAAAATAACCCAACCTTGGGATGTTTGTTCCCCCTTATACAAACAGTCCTTCATAGGGACTATAGTACCCCCCCCCTCCATTATCATCCCTGTTAAGGACTGTTAGTATAAGGGGGGCAACATCCCAACCCAAACCCCCAAACCTAAACCCTAAACCCCTAAACCCCTAAACCCCTAAACCCCTAAACCCCTAAACCCCTAAACCCCTAAACCCCTAAACCCCTAAACCCCTAAACCCTAAACCCTAAACCCTAAACCCTAAACCCAGCATGCTCGTGGAAGGCGTGGCTGCGCATCGCACCCGCACCGGGGCAGACTGCAGCAGAGTTTGCCCGGCAAGTGATGTGCCTTGGCGCTTGCGCATGGATGGGGTTTCGGGTTTAGGGTTTAGGTTGAAGGGTTGAAGGGTTGAAGGGTTGAAGGGTTGAAGGGTTGAAGGGTTGAAGGGTTGAAGGGTTAGGGGTTTAGGGTTTAGCGTAAACTATAGAGCCCTAGAAGCACCGCAAGCCCCAGCGAGCTTAGGGGGAATTTAAGGCGGGTCGAGGCTTCGGAGGTATTCTGGGGGTTCGTTCAAGGCCCAAACGCTGCAAGCTCGAAGGTCCTTAATATAGGGGGTTGGAATAATTCCCCTTAGCAATTCCTTATGGTCCCTATATATATATATACTATAATAACCCCGATGCCCGATTCTAATTATTCAGGCCCCGATATTATGCGAGCCCGTTTGCACTTTGCCCTAGGGCCCTAGGGATGGGTGATCTCACCTGCTGTGCGTTGCGTTGAGGGCTTGGGATGAAGCCTCTCTGCACCTGGTGAGGCCATAAAGGCTCCTAAAGCTGCCACCCTAAACTCTGAACCCTAAACCCTAAACCCACTTCCGAATAGCGATGCCTCAGCCGGTGCGGAAAGCAGGCACATCGCCGTCGACGAGATCCCGGATGCCCTGAACTCTCTGCAAACTTCGCAGGTGAGCTGTGCTATCGAAGCTTAGCCGGTATAGCTGAACTCTTTTTAATGAGGGGGAAGGGCACTCAACTTTGAAAGACATAACTTAATAGTAGTAGTAAACAAAACAAAAGTTCGCCTGCAAATTGCCCCAGTTGATGGAAGAAGTCAGGAGAGTTTGGAGGATGCTCACAGCAGCCCGCTGGAAGGCTTGTCGGAGAAGTACCTCTATCCCCCTTGGGAACTTTTTTTTAAAATTCTGTCTATATGAAACCCAAGAGGACATTAAAAATATTATTATTATTTTTTACGGTTCTAAGGGGAGTATAGGTACCGGGTGCCTCTACCTGATGAAGTCAAGCGCCACCTCCTGGCTCTCACGGCCTCGGAGAGGGCGGGCATGCTCCAAGAGTGGCGGCACTTCTTCCGGAACTACCTGACGGACTACAAGGAGCCTAAGTAGTAGTAGAGTAGAATGACCTTGATCCTCTTTGGGGTCTTGTAATCTCCATATACTTCCCAAGGTTAAGCTTTAGCTTTCTAGGCTACTGGACAACTAAGGAGCCTTATGGAGCACAAGCAGCTCTGTGCGCTTTTTGGGAAGTCGAGGACCACCCATGGGTGGCCGCCCTGGACAGGAGTGGCCTGACAATGTCTTCTTTCGGGCCTGCCTTTCAGGAACTCTATTCCGTGTGATCGGGTTGAAACTAGCACCTTGGCAGGCAGTGATCTGCTCTCTCGCGCTGAAGCAAGGGCAAAAAGGTGTGCCGACGCCCCTCCATCCTCATACAGGCATTGAAGGTTGAATCCTAGCCAACCTCACGCGCGCGACGTTCGAGGAGCTCGGTCGGTTGTAAAAACACCTGGTATTTACACACGAAACAAACAACATGAAGAACGACTAGCCACACAAAGAATGATTGCCTTCACACACGGGGTCATCCGATCAGAACTTTGCATACATATATATATATATATGTACATAATACATACATACATACCTACATACCTACATACCTACATACCTACATACCTACATACCTACATACCTACATACCTACATACCTACATACCTACATACCTACATACCTACATACCTACATACCTACATACCTACATACCTACATACCTACACATACATGTAAATAAATATATATATATATACATATATATATATATATTTATATTTATATTCATGGACCATCACATCTTGGGTTTCCCGTGCCTTATCCCAAGCATAGAAATATCTATAATGATAGATGCGAACCAATCCAATCAGACATTTGTTCTCACATAACGATATTTGGAATCGTTGGTTCTTTTGCTTACTTCTTATGATCCTGTTTGTGTCTTGGGGTTGCGATCGGGGTTGTCGCTTCAAGAATCCCCAGAGTAGAACACTCTTGCACGAAGCAGTTGATTCCACCCGCAAACCCTACAAACCCTAAACCCCATGCTTGATATAGCGCCGCCCCGCACACATTGTCGGGTCGGATACCGGCGTGCTTGTAGAATCTGCTCCGAGCCTCGATCATGTCGCATGAACTTCGATCCACCCTGACAGGGGTTTAGGGGCTAGGGTGTAGGGCGTAGGGTTCAGGGTTTAGGGTGTACGGTTTAGGGTTCAGGATTTAGGGTTTAGGGTGGTGGAAGGCTCTTAAGCTTAAAAGTCTCATCTCATTCGTGGCATTGCTGAGCGCTGTTGCCTTTTGTCGGTCCCAGCTGCATAGGAACAACTTCCTCCCGCTTACCATGCAATAGGGTTTAGGATTCTTGCGGTCTGTTCAAATAGGGTTTAGGGTTTAGGGTTTAATTAGGGTTCTTGAGGCTAGGGACCTGCTGCCTGTTCATTGCGTTGGCCATTTCGGGGGATGTCTGGGAGTCTTTGCAACATGGCTTCACAGCGTGAGCGACCCCAGCCCACTCTACCCGAAACCCGTATAAATCCTACAAACCCGATAAACCCTAAACCCTAAAACCCCGAAACCCTATAAAACCTATAAAGCCCGATCCCTAATCTTCCAAAAAGCGTGTGCGAATGGATGGTCTGGCGAACTTCCGGGCGCCGCCGCGGCCTTCGTTCTGGCAAGGCGTGTGTGGGTGAGGGGCTTTTGGGGTCGGGTGCTGGGTTTTGGGTTTTGGAGCTAAACAATAATACTTAGGGACATTTGGGGTTTAGGGTTTAGGGTTTAGGGTTTAGGGTTTAGGGTTTAGGGATCTAAACAATAAGTTTCGACATTTAGGGTTTTGGGGACTTGGCTTCGCGGCGGACCGTGAGGACCCGGGTGGGCATTTTATCATGCTTGGGTTGGTGCTTTAAGCAAATGGGATGGGAATTGGCGCTATAAGCAGATGGAAGGGGAGTTGCATGGTGCTATATGCAAATTGAATGGGACTTGCACGGTGCCATAAGCAAATGGAAGGGGTCTTGGGCGCTGCTCAAAGCAAATGGAATGGGACTTGAGCGGGGTCATGGGCGGTGCTATATAAGCACAGGGAAGGGGTCTTGGGGGCTGCTATATGCAGATGGACAGCGTTACAAGCAGCGGTCTGGTCTGGGGCGGTGCTATAAGCACATGGAATGGTTGGGCGGTGCCTACAAGCAAATGAGAGGGGGTTTGGGTGGTGCCAAAGGCAAATGGAAAGGGCTTTTGACGGTGCTATAAGAAAGTGGAATGGGAGTTGGGCGGTGATGTGAGAAAATGGAATGGGAGTTGGGCGGTGCCATAGGCAGATGGAATGGGAGTTGGGCAGTGCTGAAAGGCAAATGGAAGGCGTCTGGGGCAGTGCTATAAGCAAATGGAATGGGGCGTGGGCGGTGCTACAAGCACAAGCAAATGAGAGGGGTCATGGGCGGTGCTTTACGCAGATGGAAGGGGTCTGGGTGGTGCTAGAAGCAAAAGGAATGTGACTTGTGCGGTGCTAGGAGCAAATGAGAAGGGTTATGGGCGGTGCTATCAGCAAATGGAAGTGGTCAGGGGCGGTGCTACGAGCAAATGGGAAGGGTCATGGGCAGCGCTATAAGCAAATGGAAGGGGTCTGGTCTGGGGCGGTGCTACAAGCAAATGAGAAGGGTCATGGGCGGTGCTATAAGCAAATGGAAGGTGTCTGAGGCAGTGCTATAATAAGCAAATGGAATGGGACTTGGGCGCTACTACAAGCAAATGAGAAGGGTCATGGGCGGTGCTGTATAAGCAGATGGAAGGGGTCCGGGGCGGTGCTACAAGCAAATGAGAAGGGTCATGGTCGATGCTATAAGCAAATGGAAGGGGTCTTGGGCGCTGGGACTTGGGCCGTGTTACAAGCATTTTTTTTGCAGCAGTGCTATAAGCAAAGGGAGAGGTCTTGGGGGGTGCTTTATGCAGATGGAATGGGATGTGGGAGGTGCTAAAAGCAAATGGAAGGGGTCTTGGCGGTGCACTAAGAAAATGGAAAGGGCTCTTGGGCAGAGCCAAAAGTAAATGGAAGGGGTCTTTGGGCGGTGCTAAAAGCAAATGGAATGGGCATGGAGCGGTGCTACATGCAAATAAACAGGGTCATGGGCGGTGCTACAAGCAAAATAAAAAAGGGTCATGGGCGGTTTGGATTTCTTTTTGGGGTTTGGGCTCCAAAGAGCTTGCGACTATGGCAAACTCCTTACTGCGAATAATCAGTTTTCGGTAAGGGCCCAAGTTTTAGCACCCCGACAAAGCCTTCCTAAACTCTTGCTATGCACACCCCGGGTCCCCAAAACCCCTAAACCCTACAAGCCTGAACGTTCAACCCACCCCCATCTGTCGGAGGTTCTAAGGATCTAAGGGGTTGCAGCAGGAGCTCCCCGCGAAACTGCGGGAGGGCATGGATCGCCTACACGACTTGGCGGGAGCAGGGGATTTAGGGGTTTAGGGTTTAGGGTTTCGGGTTTAGGGTTTAGGGTGTAGGGTTTAGGGGATTTCACGCACAGAGGTGCGCGCGCCCATGGGCCTGAGATGTCTTTGCGCGAAAGAATACTGCTGTGTTGCAAAGCTTGATCTATTACAATTTCCCCTTTTCAAATGAGGTATAGACTATACCTGTGAAACACTGTTCTGATTTGGGATCCTACAGGAAGCTCTGTCGTTTGGTTAGTTCATTGCGTGGGCAAAGACTTTTGTGAATGGTTCACACACCCAGTCGCAAGGTTCCATGTTTGAACCTTTCGTCGATTGAGGTTGATTTTTCATATGTTTGGAATTAGATAATTCAACCGATTCTCCCACATAATTCGCATGGTGGTGACTTTTCATTTTTGGGATACAGGGAATTCTGGATTTGGATTCGTTTGATTTCATGTCAGAACTTTATTTTCGTGGATAGAATCCTTTTGTTTCGGGGTGATTGGTTTTGTTTCCGGATGATTGTTTAGGTGGTTGCTGTTGTTACGGGATGATTATTTAGGTGATCGTTTCTGTTGCTTTGGCGATTTTTTGTTTTATGTGGCGCGTTGATTGTTTAGGTGTTGTTTCTGTTGCTTCGGGGTGATTGCTCAAAATAGCGTTTCTATTGTTTCACGGTGATTGTTTGGGTGGTGTTTCCTTTCGCCTCAGGGCGATTGTTGAGGTAGAGTTTTTGCCGCGTCCGGGTGATTGTGTAGGTGGTGTGTCTGTTGTTTCGGGTGATTGTTCAGGTGTTGTTTCTGTTGCTTCGGGGTGTTTGTTAGCTTCGGGATGTGTGTTTAGGTGTTGTTGTTGTTGTTGCTGCGGGATGTTTGGAATTTAGGCCATGAATCTGGGAATGTGTAAGCCCTACACCCTCCTAGCTGCCCCTAACTGAACTCCTAAACCTTTACACGCACTAAACCGCTGAACCTTAAGCCCTTCAAAACTGGCGAAGCTCTGCCACCGCAGCTGTTCATCAAACTACTCTCAAGGTCATTCTGGGAGTAGCAGCGTGCAGTTGTCTCCTTGTCGTCCATGTACATGAGCCACTGGACGTGATTAGCTATCTGTTTTGCCACGAATCTGATGGAGTTTATTTTGGGGTTTGACGCCCGCGAAAGCAGCAGTCTTTTAAACGATGCTTGCATGGCATTGTCAGGTACCCGCCTCACTCGGACGGTCTTGGCCGCGGTTATCTTTGCAGGTGGTTCAGAATCACACAGGTTCCAGCAGAATCACAGCCTGGATGCGGTGCATAACCGGACCATCTTTCAGACGCACTTGCAAAAGAACCCTGGTCGCATTCTGGGGGAGTATCTTGCCAAAGAGGGGGCTTCAAGATTACTCGCCACAGATGCAGCTGCTGAAATGGCGGCGAGAGCCACTCGGAAAAAGACAGCTTCTTATCCATAGAAGTGTTGGGATGTGTTGAGACATGAAACTGAGTGGCCTGGTAAGGACGGGAAAACTCTTTAACCTGTCAAGTCCTAAGGCCTAAATCCCTAAGCCGAAAAGGGGTTTAGGGTTTCGGCACCCTAAACCCGAAAACCATAAACCTGAAACCCTGAACCTTTCAGAGTGGCCTGAGTGTCAGCTAGACCTGCGGCAAAAAACAAAACCTTTCAGACCAGGCTGAAGTCGGCCTCTCTCGACTTGGCTACAGCCGTGTCCCAAGGGCACCAAGGGTACCAGCAGCCATGATGCGGGCGTACAACCAAGGCGTAAATCCCGGGGCCGCTGGACAGCACCTGGCCCTAAACCCTAAACCCTAAACCCTAAACCCTAAACCCTGAACCCTGAACCCTAAACCCTAAACCCTGAACCCTATGGTTTCCCTACTTTACGCCTGGAACCTCCAAGTGGCTATCTTTTTTTACCATACGTCCCTTATAAACATGTGTAGGGTTTAGTCATTTTTCCAAGTTGCTTCGGGACACAGCACGGTTTTAGTATTGAGACCAGGCTCGTGGCTTTGAGCTTGCAGAAGCTGAAGGAATCGCATAGGGTTTAGGGTTTAGGGTTTAGGGTTTAGGGTTTAGGGTTTAGGGTTTTAGGGCACACTTGCGTCCTAGTCGGCAGCCGGTCATTTTGGCCAAGCCCTATACTTTGCTTCAGACCCTCAGTGGACTTATGCCTATAGCAATCCTTACGTCCCTGTATACATTATAACTGATAATATTAAGGGGAACTGGATTTAGGGTTGGGCTTGTGGGATGGACTGCCTACGTTCTGGGTTCTCTACCAAAATGCCATGGAATTCAGGGGAAGACGAAGCTGCCAGACGTCAAAGCTATTTCTGACGAGCTCACCAACGCGATGATCAAGCGCCGACTGCAGCCGGCGCGCCGTCCTTTGAACAAAGGGTTTGGGGTTGAGGGTTTACGGAGAGTGCCTCAAATGACAGTGATAGTGGTCATAATCAACATAGAAGGTTGATCGTTGACACGTGCGATAGATGAGAAGTATGGTCGCAACAGAAAACAGGGTTTCCAGAATAGTTGGTACTTGCACGATCCTACAAGTTGGAGGTCCGCATCCATACCCCTGCTGACCATAGTATACTATAGCATACTGTGGTGTACCATAGCATTTGCATCTCTGGTTTGTTTCGACATCCTGTAGATGATTGTACGTAAAAGTCTTAGTGCGCTGTAGTATAAAAGTAGAACATCGTCTACTGTAGTTTAGTACACAGTGGGACTCTACAACTAGTTTCTACTATGCTGCAGCACATCGCCACGAATATACTATTATGAGTAATAAAGGATTGAAGCTACTATGGTAGCAGCACTACCAATCCTGGCCATGATCGTTGCAACATTGAGGCGGCAAGCATTTGCAAAGCAAACCGTTGGGTATTTCTACGCTTGCTAACAGTGCAAGTAGCACTTCTTCTACCTAACATACAGCATGTTTTTCCACGTTGCATCGTGCCTGCACAGCATGCTCGGACTTTCCTCCAAGTAAAGCAAGTTCTCCTGGCACATCATCGCAAACCAATATTTCCGCGGACACACGAGACAATATGTGCCGTGGACTTAGTCCAGTTTGTGGGGGCCGCCAGCTTAGCCCTGGTCCGCAAATCCGAAATCTCAAGCCGATCCTGTGATCCTGGCAGGCGCAGAATATCGTCAAGACGAATCAGATGGCCAATGCTGTTGAAAATCAGTTCAAGCTGCTTGCTTTTGCTTAAGACAGATTGAAGCATAAGCATCCTCATTGCAGTATAGTAGCATTGCTCTGTATGACTGCAGAGAAGAAGCAGATGGGTGGTGAAACAGGGTTCGGGAACGCTCCTAGAAATGCTCCTAGGAGTTCATTGAGTTCATTCATCCACTCCCTACACAGCAGCCAGGTTTCGACCGGGCCAGTACAAGCCAGAGGCCTTCCAGTTTCGTGGCCCGACGAACCCGATGAGTCGTCTCAATCAAGGTGCCTCATGGCGAAGTCTTCTTAAACCCTACACCCGAAATCCTAGACCCGAAGCCCTGCTGTAATTCGTGTTTTGCTCACCCTCCTCCACATGGATACGGGATCTGCTTCTGGGGGATATGAGCACAAAGGTGAGGGGTAAATCCAAGCATAGTCCTGGGCGGAAGAGTTTGAACAAGTGGGCGGAGCCTGAATGAAAGTAAGCGCCTGCGCCCTAAACCCTAAACCCTAAACCCTAAACCCTAAACCCTAAACCCTAAACCCCAAACCCCAAACCCCAAACCCCAAACCCCAAACCCTGAACCCCAGACCCAACCAGCGCACCTCGGGGTTTCTAGTCCGCACGGGCTGCAGATAGGGAAAGCACGGGTCGACGAAAAAGACGCCATGGCGCGGCCGACCCGTAACCTTGCAACCTTGGGTTTAGGGTTTAGGGTTTAGGGTTTAGGGTTTAGGGTTTAGGGTTTTGAAACAGCAGCAGAAGTGAGCTTGGTTTGTCTGTGTTTGTGTGCTTGTTGCCTAGTGAAGCTTAGGTAAGGTGCTCCTGGACTTGGGCGGTGGGTGTTGCAGGGGTTTAGGGGCAATATGGGTGGTCTCAGCAGAGATACCAAGGCCCCAGAGATGTTCACGTTTTTGTTGTGGGGCCGAGTTCTCCCAAGCGAGGGGGGTGGACGGGGTTGGCAAGAGAGGAGATCGTTCTTGGTCTGCTTGTTCCAAACGCTTCTCGGCCGGGGGCCGAGGCGAATTGCGCATGTGATCCCCGTAGCATCCCTATCGAAGCTTAAGACAAACGATGCCAAATACCCGTCCTCATTGAACAGGCTCCTGCCATTGGAGCTTGTGTTGAGTTCGGGGTAGGGTCTATAGGGTTCTAGATCCCCAAACCCGAAACATTTCTCGGAGAATCCCGGGACAATCCCTGGCCTGCTTTCAAAATGTGCTGCAGTTGCAGTCTATGCTATCATTCCTTTGTTTTGTTTGCCGATAGCTGAGACTGCACTTCCCATCTTTGCAGTTTCCAGGAGGTCGCGCTGCCGGTGACTTCAATGGCCCCAGCATCTTTGCACGAGGTGGGGCTTTTTAATGTTTCGTTATGCTCTGGCTTTTGCAGTTGCAATACTCAGACTGTATACTTCATTGCGAAGTTACTAAAAGTACAGTGACCACTGACTTACCACCCCCGTAAACTTACTTACCACTTGCTTGAATTGCTGAATTACTTAATGCTGGACCGTCCGAAATCGCGAGCCTCAGGGAACTAATCTCATTTCAATTTCGGGAAGGGTTGTTGTGTTGAGGCTAACATAGCGAAGCTTAGCTAAGGCAACCACTGGATGGCTTCCCATGAGTACACGCACGCCCTTGGATGGCTACTGTGTACATGTTCGTTGTTCAACATACCTGTCCCCAAATACAAGCCCTAAACCCTCAAAAGCCTGAACCCTAAAGCCCTAAACCCTAAACCCTAAACCCGAAACCCGAAACCCTGAACCCTGAACCGTGAACCCTGAACCCTGAACCCTAAAGGTAGGTTTTCGTTCAAGGATTCACCTTTTGAGGGCCTCTTTTCCCCAAAGGTCCCATCTCTTAAAGGAAGCTGCAGCACAAACTCCGCATGGGTTTAGAGCTCCATAGGTTTTTTAGAGTTTAGGGTGCAGGGTTTAGGGTTTAGGGTTTAGGGTTTAGGGTTTAGGGTTTAGGGTTTAGGGTTCCGGGGGCCTCATGGTACATGTGTCACCGAGTCGCGATGAGGAGCTCGAGGTGGACGGAGCGGCTTTCTGAGGCCGCAGGCTCAAGTTCGCCATGCAAGTTGGCTCTGTTTCAGTGCCATACTGCTTGAGTTCCCTTGAGGGAGCTCTGTTCTATTTTTCCCCCCAACAGCTTGAGCTTTGGCGTCTTCAGCCCAATTTTAGCTTTCATACCCATAAAGGGTTCTGCAATGGGTTTTGGCGCGGGAGCAGGAATGGGTTCTGGAGGAGGGTCCGCAAGGAGTTCTGGAGCGTTCTGGAGGAAGGGTCTGGAGGGGGGTGGGTTCGGAAGTTGGGGCGGGTTTCCGGCGTTCCAGATTAAGGTCAAAAGCGCGTTCCTGAGCAGGGTTCAGAGGAACATCTTCAGGCGCAACCGGAACATCCTGACATTGCAGGAATCGGCTCCGTGATGAAGATCACTACTGAGTCACTACTGGCGCTGGCAGAGCCCAGCATACATCGCGTCCCTTCATGACCAATGTTTGCATGATGCATGCATCCATTGGCCAGTCCACATATCTGAGGCTGCTTCCAGCATCACATTCTGCCCAACCATCTGCTGGTGACGTGCAAAGTCTCCAACTGACAGCTGAACTCCACTCGCATCAGAGACCAGGAGCCCAATACCCCCGGCCACATATATCCACATGAAGGAAAAGGGAAACAAAGCCACACAAAAGGAGACAAGGAGCCTAAGAATCCAGCGAAGGCCAGCCGCATGAACGGAGACCAGGAACCCGGCAATGGCCACCCGCATGAAGGGATACGAAGGGACAAGGCGAAGCAAGGAGACCAGGAAGCCGGCCATGGCCACCAAGAATCTGGCAATGGTCACAAAGAGGCCACCCGCGTGAAGGGAGACAAAGGGAGACAAAGAAGCGAGGGGCCCAGGAAGTGGGCAATGGCCGCCCACATGAAAGGAGACAAAGGAAGGGAGACAAAGGAGTTAGGAACCCGGCAAAGGCCACCTGCGTGAAGGGAGACAAAGAGAGACAAAAGGAGACAAGGAAACCAGGCACCCGGCCATGGCCGCCAGGAAACGGGCGGTGGCACGATGGCCGGACGAAGGTCTGCTGCGGCAAGCTTCTTGATGCCCCCAGCTTGAACTTTGGGGTTCTCGGAGCGCCCGAGCGGCTTCTTCGTAAGCGGGTTCCGGAGGAAGGGTTCCGGAGCGAGCGCTCAAGGAGCGAGCGCGTGCCTCTTCAAGCGGGAAGCTTGAAAGAAAACACTGTCGGCTGTATGGGGCGCAGCGTGCCGGATTCAAGGCCACCACGCGCTTCAAGAACCCATGAAAAACGCGTTCTGCTGCTGTTGGGGATACCTGCTGGGATGATGTTTAATTAGGGTTTAGGGTTTAGGGTGTAGGGTTTCGGGTTTAGGGTTTAGGGCTTAGAACCCAAAGGAATATCACGAACTATAGTTCCCTTGCTATTCAGTTCATGTGTTTGTGGGTCTGTTCCTTTCTCTTGTCAGCATCCCAGGCAAGCGGCTACCCGAGCAAAGGCAGCTTCTCCAACTTTGTATCGCTCCTTGACTCAGAACTTCGGGTCCCTTTTTGGGTACCTTGTTTAGAAGCTGCCGCACTACAGAGGGACCCCGGAATGGAACCAAATTTCAAGAACAAACTACTCAGGGCTCAGGACTTTAGGGGTCTTGGGAGAAGATTGGTCAGTATGATACAGTATGTTGCACTGAAGACCTCTAAACCCTAAACCCTACACCCCAGTACGGCCTGAGAAGCCCCTTCAGTCATGGGACAACTCTACAGCCTAAACCCCCCCTAAACCCTAAACTCAAGCTTTTGACCCCTCTCTTGAGGACCAGTCCCCTAGGAATGGTCGGAATGCCCCGAAACCCCAGGCCAGGGGCCTCCGCAGCGTCTCCCGCATGGGGGTCACCCCCCTCTTTGCGACCTGAAATGCTGTAAGACCTGCTTGAAAATGTACCTGAAACCAGAGCCTGCTGGGACCCCCGACCACTTTCTGGGACACAAGACTCCCTCGAACCCCCCGGACACTGGAACGGAAGAAGTTTTTGGAAGTGGGCGGTTGGCTTCAGTGTTGGCCTAAACCCCACAGAGAATAGGTTTGGGTGCGCCATTTCAAAGCAAACCCTAACCCTAAACCCTGAACTCTCCCAAAACCCTAGAAGTCTCAGACCCTCTGCCTCAGTCCCATAACTCCCCTGTTGCCCTTTGTGGGTTCGAGATTCCCTTACAGTAACCAGCCCCCCCAAAGGTTACGAAACCCGAAGTAATCATAAACCCTAAACCAAGCTAGGCGGACGGCTAAAAACCCCTAAACCCTAAATCCTAACCCTAAACCCCTTAAACCCTACCGACCAAGGAATGAGTACCAAGGCATGAACGTTCTCGAAGTGCAACCGGCGGCTTCGGGCAAGAGCAACTGGGGCTTTAGGGTTTTTAACGGTTTAGGGTTTAGGGTTTTTGGTTTAGAGCTAGTGTTTAAGGGCTTTGGGGTTCTTAAGGTTGAGGGGCTTTCCTGTTTTTTGGGTTCATCCCTTAAATGCGTTGAGGATCCTATTGCAACTAAGGAGCATTCCTCAAAGCTACATCCAAACCCCAAAGTCTAAAACGAGCCCACGCCCCCGCAGGCTGTGCGGGCGAGGCTTGCCGAGCGCCAGCGAGCGCTTGTCTCACTCGCAACCCGAACCGCTCGCTGTGGATGCCTGTACGCATGCTGTATACGCCCTATAACCTCCAAGGAAAGGCTCTGGAGGCTCCCACCCCTACCTCCACGGAAATGCTCTGGAGGCTCCCACCTCTGCATGCCCCAAACACGGTCTTCTCAGTACTGGTCCCTTACAGTAAAGTAAGTACTCAAGTCATGACCTGTAAAAGGCGCTGACCTTTCAGGGAGGGGTAGCCCCATGGCCCTGCTGGCCCCCGCCCTATCTCTACCTGGCCGACTCGTTGTCTGGCTTCCTGGCCTGCCCCCTCCGGCCCGGCCCCCTGGCTCTGGCCCTTGTGGCCTTGGACTCCTGAATCTTCTTGAAACTGTCTGGGACCCCCCGACCCCCCTAGCATTCCTTTGACTCTCGGACCCAACCCCGAATTCATGAAACTGAATAAGTTTTTAGAAATGGACTGTTGCCTTGAGTTTAGGCCTAAACCCTTAAAGGAAGAGGTTTGGGTGGCTTAGCCGTCTCGGACGGCGTGGGGTGGGAGAAAAGTGTTAGATGACCCTCCACAATCGGGCCAAAGCTGCTCTTCGCACCTCACGAAGCTTTCGAGCTTGTTCCGAAATCTAACCTTCACAGCACCTACGCCCAAAAACCCTGAATCCTAAACCCTAAACCCTAAACCCCAAACCCCAAACCCCAAACCCCAAACCCCACCCTGGGTATTCCAGGCAACCAGCTGGGGGATGCCGGCGCCTCCGACAAATGGCTGCAGAATGAAATCAAGGACTCGGAGTCCTAAGCTTTGAGCCCTAAACCCTAAACCCTAAACCCTAAAACCTAAACCCTAACCCCCAAGCACCCTGAGTCCTAAGATACTTAGGGCCTTTGAAAGACTACGTAGCTGCAGGGGCAGAGTGATCTGGTGAACCTTCCAAGATGCCCTACCTTGATCAAAGTTTAGGGCGTGCGGTTTAGGGTTTCGTGTTGCATTTTGCTCCAGGAGCTGTGCGACAGGGTTCGGACGAATGGAAAGTTGGCAGATAAGCTCAAGGCCTCGTGCGACAAGAGGTTTTCTGGACTGACAGATCGGAAGACCGACACTGTGGTAATCGTCTCCGATGGCGAGGTCGAGACTGCCACTGCTGCAGACGATGTCTTCGCCAACTACGTATTCGACAGTGACGCGGGGGTGAAAAGTGTGTCTGTTATCAAGCCAAGAGGCAGAGCCGTTAGCCCCCCTGAGGGGATGAAACCCTTCAGTAGCAACCCCTTCAATGGCGGCTATGTGGTCGGGGAGAACGGGGTGCCGCCTGACTATTCTGTGAATCTTGAGAGGGCAGCATCTTCATGGTACAAGGTACCGAACAATCGAGGATTGCTACAGAGTCAAGGAATTAGCAACAGGGAAAGCATGGACTGGATGAGAAAGCTTGTGATGAACGAGGTGGAGAGGCCAGATCACTCAGTCAGCACATATGCAAAGGTCATTAAAGAGTCCCTGGAGACGAAATGGGGAGGACCGTTTCAGGTCGCGGTGGCAGAAAGCCCCTTCACATCACCTTCACTTGGTTCGGCCAGCATCTATGCAGAGTTTGAGGTGGGGGATCTTTTTGTGCACATCATCGCGTGAGAAGAGGAGAGACCGTGGGTGTTCCCAAAAAGGACTCCGCACTTGACGGGTTATGGTACTTACAGCCAGAAGAAGCCTAGGTAAGGGTGGAGCCATAGTTCTCCTACGTATAGCCCTTATAAGTGCCCATGCACCTCCTAGTAGATGTCACGATTGCCATTTGCAGCCCTTTCATTTCTGTAGTGGACACCTGGCTATAGCGCCACTCTAAGCGAATAAGTACATGTGCGTGTTTGAAGCGTGCTTACTCGTACCCTATGCCTGGTGTACTTGGATGGGCAGGGTTTTGTTGGGATTAGCAGGGTGTAGAATCTAGGGCTTACCTACGGAATCCAAAACCTGCTTTACAGCAGGTAGAGATCCAAGAGCCGGGGTGTTAGTCGATGTTTGCTAAACACCTGGTTTTGGGCCACAAAACCAGGTTTCCGATTTTGCAGCCCACCCACAACCCGTAAAAACCTGTGTGAAACCCGTAAAAACCCGTGTGAAACCCGCAAAAGCCTGTGGTGGCAAGCCAGGTTTCTCCTTGCCTTCTGCAAGTTTCTCTTAGAAAGTCGGGTTTTTAAGCACAACCTGCATTAAGCAGGTTTTGGTTGCTGTAGGTAGGGCTTAGGGTCTAGTGAAACCCCAAGTCCTAAACTGGCCCTAGCAATGAACTCGTCTTGGTTCGTCTGTAGCTGCCCCTGCGCAGTGATGCGAACCAATCCAATCAGACATCTGTTCTCACATAACAAGTTCTGGAATCGTTTGTTCTTTTGCTTTCTTTATATGATCCTGTTTGCGTTCCTGGAGGTTCCCGGTTTAACTGGGGATGGCACTTGGTTTTTGCTGCATGGTTGGGAGTCTCTGGGTTGCGAATGGGGTTGTCGTTTCAATAATCGCCAGAGTAGAACACTCTGCACGAAGCAGTTGGTTTCACCCGCAAACCCTATAAACCCTAAACCCCATGCTTGACATAGCGCCGCCCCGCATACATTGTTGGGTCGTGCCTGTAGAATCCGCTCCGAGCCTCGATCATGCCGCATGAACTTCGATCCAGCCTGGAGAGGGGTTGAGGGTTGAGGGCTTAGGGTTTCGGGTTTGGGGTTTGAGGTTTGAGGTTTGGGGTTTGGGGTTTGGGGTTTGGGGTTTTGGGTTTGGGGTTTAGGGTTTAGGGTTTAGGGTTTAGGGTTTAGGGTGGTGGGGGCTCTAAGGCTTGAACGTCTCATCGCATGTGGGGTATTGCTGAGCACTGTTGCCGTTCATCGGTTCCAACTGCATAGGAACAACTTCCTCCCGCTTACCATGCATTTGCAGCTCTTGAGGCTAGGGACCCGCTGCCTATTCATTGCGTTAGCCATTTCGGGGGGATATCTGCATGTCCATAGTTCATGTCTCGAAGTCTTTGCAACATGGCTTCTAAATTCCATAAACCCTCTAAATGTCCTAGACGTAGAAGCCCTTAACCCTATAAACCCAACAAACCCTACCTTCAAAAAGCGTGGGAGAATGGATGGTCTGGCAAGCTTCCGGGCGCCGCCACGGCCTTCGCTTTAGCAAGGAGTGTGTGGCGGGCTTTGGGTCGGGCGCTGGATTTTGGGTCTTGGATGCTGGGTTTTGGGTTTTGGATGCCAACGAAGAGGTTTCGACATTTAGGGTTTTGGGGATTTCGGCTTGGACTTGGCTTGGGGGCGGGGAGGGTGGGGGGGGGGAAAGGGCACTTCATCATGCTCTGGCTGTAGAAGTCGGATCACGCCAGCCATCTCTCTGTGTCAACGGGTCAGGGCATGAGCACTCTTGCATGTGATGTACAAGCCGGCGTGCCTCAGAAAGGCGGCAAAATACGGCAGCCCTACTTATACAGCTCATCCCTTTCTCCCGTTTATAGGGTTCCAGGATTTCAAGATGTCTAGGGGCCTGTTCAAGGGTGCCAGGGTGCCGTGCCCGGGCGGGGCGGGGGGTCACCATCTGAAGTTTTTGGGGAGTTGAGGGCTTTATCGGGTCTTGGGAGTTTGAAGGCCTAGGCTTAGGTCTTATCTTGGCCCGGTGCCTTCTGTACCAGGGCCCTTTCTTTTCCCAAAAATAGTAATGTATTACGAAATCTTCATTGAGAGACTAAAACGATAATCCTCTATGAACAAGATCATGGATACCGATTATATTGAAGATAAGAGAATATAAATTTCGCGCATTCATTAAGGAATATAAAATAAACATATTTAATTATCGATTTTCTAAATCCTGAATATTAAATCTATGAATTGGTAACGACCCAAGAATACTTACAATCTTTGAAAACCACTTGATTTATATATTGGACGAACTAAAATGAAGAGAGACCTTATATTCTTGGTAATTTGAAGATGTTTGATGATTATTTTTGGGTATAGAAATTTTTTGTACTAAACAAATTGAAGATTCTCGGGTTGGATAATAGATTTCATAGATTTTGAAATCTTCGTTTTTTTCGATTTCAAGAATTAGGAATTAGTTTCATCTGAATTAAGGGCAAGATCTGATTGATATTTTTGGATATATATATGTATATATATATATATCATTTATATCATATATATATCTCATTTATATTATAGGCTCCCAAGATTTATTCGATTAAGGATTTATGGATTTATCGCTAAGACATATATTTTTATTTAAGTTCTATTGGATTTGATATTTTCATCGATTGGAATTTTAGAATTAAATCTCTACCCAATCTTAAAGAAATGAGGAAGGGAGGAATATTGATTAGAATGGAGGGAGGGGGAGGGGGGATAATAGAGATATGGAGATTATTTGGGAGAATTCTCAATTCTCGCCACTAAACTATATAGAAAGAATATCGAATTAATTCTGGCATTATTTACACATAAACATTATAAACCATTTTTGCATCCGGAAATATCAAAAAAAATTTCAGAGATTCCAAAAGAAATTAATCTAATTAAATATATCTTTCTTACATATCAAATTATCATGAAATAAAATCATGATAAATTCTTAATCATCATCCCCAGGAGAAATATTAAATTCATTTTATAGATATCTAATTGCGAATATTATGATTTCTACATTAATTGAATTTAAAGAATGGAAATGGGGGATGTGGATCTATCTGAAAAGATAAATGATATCCGAAAAATAATCGGAAAGAATTATGGATATTTCAATTCTCGCTTTTTGGAAATTCTCTGGGGGAGGAATAATATATTTATGATTAATTTTTTTAAATTTCGATCCTTCTTTTTTTCATAAATTCTTCATATTATATTATGAATATAATCTAAACCTTCTATTTTATCGAAGAAATTTTGGATTTCGAATCATGATGAATTATGAATTTTTGGGATTAGATATCTCTTATATCTTTCTATGATCAATTATGAAATTGGATTATCGTCTTTATTAAATATAATCCCAACTCATGATTATATAAAATAATCTAGATATATTATTGGCATTTTCGATTCTGAACTTGATGATTGGAAATTTATCTAGGTGAGATTCCGAGGATTATTGAGGATGGAAATTAGAATGGAATATAGGGGATCATATACGCCCTTCGGGAGAAAGAGATTATTTTCTTATATATAATATTTTCTTATTCCTCTTGCAAATGGGATGTTTCTCTTAATTTCCATATCAGCCTCAGAAAAAGATAGGGGATCATTTGATAGATTGCAATTTATTCTATCTTCATTGATATCCAAACCTTGGAGGAAATTTCGATGGATCGATATATCATGATGAATATTTATAAGGAATTGATGATTTTTCTGAAAATTTTGCGGGGAATCGAAAAAGGAGATTTGAAATTATTGAATTTATTAGAAAGCAAAATTCTTCACGATTGAAGAAACGAATAGATGATTCTCGAAGGAATTATTTGATTAGATTTAATGACGATTATAAAAGGGACTAGAGGGGACCCGTCGATTCCATCGACGGCATATCCGCCTACTAAATAGAAATAGATATACGTTAAAACTCTCTCTCTCTCTCTCGGTCGCTGCAGAGGTAACTCCACATAGCGGCGCTGTGAGACATACAGTCTGGCACTGTGACCAAACCGGCTCATCGTGTGAGCAATTGGTGAAGGTTCCACATGACCGGCCCGAAAGGCCCAAGCATCATGTGGGGAGGCCTCATGTCTATATGAACACAAAACGGAACTACAAAAGAAGCAAAACGAGAATGCCGCATATCAACGGTGAACCATATGTACAAAACGAAGCAAGGAAAAAGACATAGTGATAGTGAGCCGCACTTGCACATGGGGCATCAGGGGCATGCCAGTACCCATGAGAGCATAGGCACCAGTCAGAGCCGTAACGCGCAATCGAAGCACGTCCGTCACCCCACGCATCCCCTCGACGACCCCCACTCAGGCCTACCAATCCCAGGAGGGCGATAGACATGAGCTGCCGCGCACTCTCTGACTACTCTACAATGCCACTCAATGGTTCAGGGATTTGACGTGTCAAAAAGACAATGTAGCCTCGCTGGTCTACAAGTCCGCAAAACGATGCATGCTCCTCTTCAGTCCCAACCCTGACGAGCTGAGGTCTTGTATCGTCATCTTTAAGAGCCCAGCCGTGTCCTGTTCGCAACAAAGCACGATAGTGGCCTTCATGACAGGAGCGCCCATCATGTATGACTATGGAGCAAACCCGATACGCATGCCAATCAACGTGCAGAGATGTTGGAGTGGTGAAGACTGGCATGTAGACATCCTGCCTTGTCACTCGGTACGTACGACCATCCTTGTTCCAACCTGAGTCATGTCGCTTAAAGCGAGGGAGCGCCAACACATCAAAAGGAGCAGGCTCCTGGAGGGCATATATCTCTCGCTGTGAGTGCCAACATGCAATGAGCGATTGCAACGTGTTTTCGGGCGCATCAGGCGGTGTGTGCAAGCTGATGGGCACAAGGGCACAATATCCACCATCTGTGGTTCCCTCCACGCCGGCTTCAATTGTGCGAGCCTCCCACTTACCTGCCCAGTGCTGAATGCCGAGTTTATTATGTAGATACATGTAAAAGTCAGCAACGTCATGTTGTATGTGCGGCCTCAACCATCCCAGCATCACGAAAGCGAGAGACCTGTACAGAGAGATGGGCTGTTGGTGCGCACACCGAAACACATGGAGAAGCGGCTGAATGGCATGTTGCAGTTGGGGAGGCAGGAATGCAACTGGGCTGGAGCTCAGAGCCCACACACAGGCTGTGATGGAGGCATTTATGTAGCAGTGGTTACCGGGGTTCAGGAGTCGCGCCTGCAGTATGGTATGGACGAGGTCCACCGGTGCTGTCGTGGTAGAGCCGGGATGGGCCCCCGAGACAGGATCCCTTAGAGCAGATCTGTCTTTCTGAGCTACCGATCGCGAAGGCGGTTCAGGATCTTTTGCAGCTCCTGACAAGCAGGGCTCCGCTTCATGCCCTCCGGCCGAAGCTGTGCTCCGATGAGGGACAAAGCCGAATGTCCACAGAGCAGCCTGACGCAGTCGTAGAGCTCGTCCGCCTTGGCCCCCCGCAGTGAGACCTCGATGAGGAACACCGTGGTCGGCTTGGTCATGTTCTCCGTGATGGCCCGGGTTGCATGGCATCGAAGAAGTGTGACCGGCTCTTGGAAGCCGGCCTTCAACTTGGCCAGGAGCTCCACTGTCCGATCGAAGTCCATGGGAGTACGTTGCTCGTCCTTGACCAACCTCTGAAGTGCAGGGCTCCACTTCTCTATGATCCACTGGTTCTCGGCATTGAGGCGTCCTTGGTTCCTGACCGCAGTCATTGCCGCCGGCGTGTTCTGGAGTTCTGCGAGCCTGGCCTCCATCTCCATCACCCCCCCCCCCCCCCCCCCCCCCCCCCCCCCCCCCCCCCCCCCCCCCCTCCTCATCCTTACAATGCAGTCCATAACCAAGCACCTCAGAGGAAGCCGAACCTGGTCTGGGGTGGCCTCTCGCATCTCCTGCCACCTTTTCGTTACTTTGAGGAACGGGGCAATGATGCCCGGGGTCTGATTGGCCATGTGTAGGACAAAGGCCCGGTCTGACCGAGTGAGGTTGGAGTGGTCCTCTTGCCTGATCGCCATCTGGGCTACCAAGCGAACTGCCGTCTCCAGGTCCGCGTTGGTTTGCCTCTTGGCCGGCCGCTGTGTCCTGGTGCCTCGACTGGGTGGCGTTGCCGTAGATGCCGTACCGGTAGAGCGCGTTGACCGCGGCGACTGACTTTTCCTCCTTTTGTTGGGCGGGGTGGTAAGGAGTGGTGCTTCTGCCGTCTCCTGCATCCCCTCTAACTCCTCCTTGTTCCGTGCTGTGGCCACGCTGGGGAGCAAGTCCCAGAAGGCCTGTGCCTCTGCTGCTGCCGTCATCATGCGCTAGCGCAAGGGGTCTACGACTGTGAGCAGTCAGTGAAAGAGGAGCTTGGGCACTGCCGGGCCGCAGCAGAAGTTGCAACATGCATGCTTGAAAAGCAGCTGTACACTGCCTGTTATGTCCCTTTGAAGCGACAGGACACAGACAAGCCCAGCACGGTTGGCCTTTAGATGGCATGGAAAGAGCTAGACATCGAGCGCCCAGCCGCACAGCTGCACAGTGATGATCCTGCCACTCCTGCGCGTGTATGCGCTTCCAGTGTGTTTTTACGGCACGATAGTCAGCAATCCATTGGTTACACAGAGCACACCTTTGCATTAGGCGCCTGCGGAAGGAGCGTACTGTGCAGATGATGGTCCAGGCATCTGCGAAGGAAGATGATGATAGCAGGGCTCTGACATCTTGGTCCTGAAAAAGGGACCCATTGACCAAACTACAAGTTGCATCTGTCCTGACAGCCTGGCGGTCTGTGCTCTGAAGCTGAAAACGGGCCTCAGCCATTTCTCGGAGGCCTGGGCAGGCATGCTCGGCCACGTGTTGCTTGAACGGTCCCCAATGCGAAAACGACTTGCTGCAGAACCGGCATTGCGGCAGGCCTGCAACAGCGCAGGAGTGCGCATCAAGAGCAGCGCGGCCTGGCACGGCGTCTGGGTGCTTTTTGGCACGGTGTATGCGCATACCTCTGTCATCCAGAAAGTATAGGCCACACACAGGACACGCAACGCGAGTTAGTGCGGGTTCTGTTACCGGTATTACAGCTTGGGGAGAGCCATTGTTACACGTTAAGCCCTGGTAGTGGTCTGCTACAAGGTGCAGATGAGTCTCAACCCAGGTATCGGGGAAGGTTTTGGCAGTGGGCATGTGAGCCAAAGACCTGTAGCTGTCAAGAAGATTGTTACATCGTCGACTTAACAGGTAAAGGGGGTCCTTTAGGTCATGCTTCTGCAGCAGCGCCTCCGTGGAGACGCCAGTGAGGTGCACGGGACACCTGGTGATGGCTCGGACCTGTCTTACCATGGCCACTCTAAGCTCTTGTACTTCAGTCGGGGTCAAACAGCAGAGGTGCAAGCCAGTGAGAAAAACGGGCTGCAGGCATGCTCGCCAAAGCTGAACCTGTGACGCCTGGGTAAGGCAATGTTTCCCAGCAAGCAGCTTCCGCATCTGTGAGTATCGCGCTTTGGCCTGCGCAATGTTATGGCGCAGGGTGAGAGAGCCGAAATTACCATACGTCACTTCCATGCCCAGATACCTAAAAGACGTGCAAAGAGGGATAAGAAAGGGTTTAAAGCTTCCAAAACCCGGATGCGGTACGCGAAGGTGTGGCTTGTTCTGTATGATGGTGACATACTGCTTGCGTAGGGATCGCGCTTTGGGGCCGTGCATCAAGAGGAGGCACTTGGATTTGCCTGGGTTGACTTGGAGTCGCATTTCTGCAAGAAGGGCAAGAAAAGCACCCAGCTGAGTGACAGCGTGGTGCAGGTCTTTCTCAGCAGTCAGCATCCAAGACACATGGTTATCGTCTGCGAATAGCGTTATTCCTGCAGTTGTTGCAGCCGATAAGCATTCGCTTATTCGTCGATACAGATAGCAGGAGTAACATATCCAAAGCGTTGGTGCCAACGTGCACCCTTGCCTTATCCCGTTCGTAGTGCGGGTGCTAGCCTGCTCCGAGCCTTGAGTGAGGTTGTACTCGCAAGAAGCATGGAGGGCTAATATGACACTTACGATGTCCTCTGAGATCCCTGCATCTCGGAGCGCCATGCCGAGCATACTTCGGTCGGCTAAATCAAAGGCCTTGGATAAATCCAGACTAACTTGTAGTCCACCTACAATGTCATGTTCCCTGTCTGGCCTAACCCCTGAGTTGGAGAACACGGCATAAGGCGAAATCCATGGTTTGGTGGGCAATATACACGTACTGGGGGACGTCCGCAGCATACCTATCCACATACGGGAGGATTTTGTGTTTGAGAACACATGCCATGGTGCGTGCTTCCACTGGCAAGAGACAGATGGGCCTCAAAGACCCCGGCGTGGTGGGAGGCTTGCCAGGTTTGGGGAGCCAGACCAGGTGACCTGAGCACCAAGTGTCAGGCAGAATAGGCGGGTGCCCCCCTGGCAGTATTTGCTTGACACTGTCTGTTATCAACGGTGCAACAATATTGCCCGCAGCCTGCCACGCAGTCACAGAGGCATGTCCTGGGGGGACTGCCTTGCACGGGGTGAGATGATTTAGGGCACGAAGGTACTCGTCCTTGGTGCAGTGAAAGGCCTCACAAAGAGTGGAGAGGTCAGGCCGAGCGTCAGCCTGAGCAAAAGTGGCTTGGCTGTAGGCTTGAAGTTGTGCGAGTTGGGCCTTTGGGCTTATGAGATGCCCCTCTGTGTTGCGCAACTGAATGCGCTGGCGCGGTTGCTTGCGCGCTAGTTGCTTGACAACGCGAAAGAGCCCATGATGGTCACCCTTGTGCTGGGTCTGCGCCTGCTGGATATAGTGCTCGTAGCGTTGCTTGCGAGCTTGACGACTAGCCTTGCGGGAGGCCCGAACAAGTCGCTGTAGTTTGGCCGCGTTGAGCCATTCCTTAAGGACAGCATGCCCGCGCCGAATGGTGCGTGCTCGGAGCGCTTGTCTCGCCTGCCAAACAGTGTGTATGGCAGCTTTGACGTCCGGGTGGGACTCAGTAGGACGGGGTCTGACGCGAACCGGGGGAGGAAAGAACTTGAGGCTGGCTTGGTATATCAGAGTATCAAGCTGCTTTCTATCTGTGCCCGGAGACTGCTGGATACTCTGCGCGATGTAAGCTCTGTATTCCTGCATGATGGGTTGTTTCTGCTTGATGGCTGCGCGCATGTCGTGCTCATCACATTTGGGCGGGGGCAGGCTGTGAGCTGGAGCACGTGAGAAGGCAGGAAGGTAGAAAATCGAGGCTAGAACCGGCAAGTGACGTCCACCACCTCTCCAGGAGGCGACCTTGAAGGCCCGGAGGGGCGAGGCATGTTTGGCTGGGCCAGCTGCGTTAGAACTACGGGTGATGATGTAGTCTATCTGCGAGGCAGCATTTGGTGCTTTGAACGTGTACGGCGAGCCTGAGTAGGTATTTAGCGCGCACAATGAGAACTCTTGCAGGATCCGCATAAAGAGGGTACTGTCAGTCTCTGAACGTTTCTTCGTGGTGGGCACGGCTGTGCCGGTACAAGCTGTATTAGGCTCAAGGGTGGTATTGAAATCACCCATGAGAACCAACATATTGCGCTGAGGCACCGCCGCAACAGCACGCCGAAGTTCATCCCAGAAGAGGCGGCGTTGTTTCAGAGTTTCTTGGACATTCTGAGGTCGCCACACAGTTTGGTATCCGTGCAAGATGTCTATGACCGAGTTTCTGACAGGGACGCGCGCATGGTGGAGACGACCCGGCACCAGAGTGCGATATTGGATTTCGGCATCCTTGCACAGATGACTGTTGACCAGAAGGAGGAGGCCTGAGTTGCGGTCTGAGGCCGGCTCAGAAACAGCACGGTAGCCACTGATGGAAAACTCGGTTTCACCACCCGCCGGCCAATGCGTCTCTTGGACACTAACGACGTCTGGCTTAAGGTGCTGTGGCTGCTCTGACAACCACAGTTTGAGTTCATCAAAGACTTGGGTCTGGCAGCCGCCGGCATTCCACGTCATCAAGCGCAGGCGGCGACTGTTTCCTGACTTGGGTTGCTGTGGGCCGTGATCGGCACGCCGCTCAGGGCTCAAGGCAGAGCAAGGACGACCGAGGAGGGTCTGGGTAGTGTGCAAGATACCTATGTACTCGGTAATACCCTTGAGGGCAGCGCGACGAAGGGCACGCTTGAACGCCCGCTTCTGTATCCAGCCTGGGAAAGGTACAGCTGACGTGGTCTGAGGCGCATGGACAGCAGCTGTGGGATGGATCTGCGCCAGCAAGGCTAAGCCCCCTAGAGCAAGTGAGCAGATATGAGGCCGCGGCTGTGTTTGTGCTGGGGAAGACATGGGCCTGAAAGACGCGGACAGATCGTCCGGAAACACGTTAAGCGCATGGTCACAAAGCTTCACTCCTTGTTGTGGAGAGATGCAAATCGTTGCATGGTGAGTTCCTAGGTCCCCTGTGGGAGACCTAACCCTCGTGTCTGGGGAAGGGGTATCGTGTGAGGATTTATAAGCGTGGGAATCATCCCCCCCCCCCCGGAGTTGGGACCGGGGCAGCTACAGATCGCTCGGGGTCGGACAGTCGGCGCGGTGGGCCCGCAGAGACTGTACAAACATGAAAGGGTTCGGCAAGCAAGCGTCGGATAGACTACGCTGGTTTGAAGCCAAGGGTGGGCTGCAGGGGCAATGACAAGTGAGAAGCCATCTGGCCAAAACAACCTGCAAGAAAGAGACCCAGCTGTTTTCAGGTTCACATCATCAGGCCGTCTGTCTGGCGCGAGCGTCGCGCGCCTGAGGGCTTGAATACTTTCAGCTCGCAGTGAAGAAGACAGCTCATCTGCATCAAGCCAGCAGGGGGTCCACTGAGCTTTAAACATAACCTGAAGGCGCCAGCGGCCAACGCAGTTACGGGCAGGGCCTGAGCTCAGCTTAGATGCGCAAGGCCAGTGGTAGCTAGGCAGTGGCCTGGCTGATTTGTCGGTCCCGACAGGACCGGGGCAGCACGCGTGACCGCATTGCCGCCAGAGGAAACCCATGTTCAGCACGGTTTGCCCTGGCTGGTAAGGCAGCAGCCAGTTAAGCACGGTCCGAACCCAGCTGTACCGAGGCGTTAAGGATTCGACACAACGACGACAACGGCGGCCCCGGCAGGTGAGCCATCGGAACCTGGCCCAAGGGTGGCTACGACATGATTTGCCGGCACAAAGACTAGCAGGAATGTAGCAAGGGGTCGCAGAACATGCTCGCTGCTCACAGTTTCGCATGTGTAGTATGTACCTCTGCGTCGGCGCTGTTACGTGGTACTGCATACATTTACTGTGAGTGCATGAGCGGAGTGCTTCAGTTGCAGCACATACGGTGGCCTCCATGGCCCGCGGAGCTGCTGCGAGCGGTTTGGCAGCCAGTGGCCGACGCTGGGCCCGTGTCAGTTGCGCTGCATATGCAAGGCTGTACGCGAGCGACGGCCTCATCCCTTCAATGACCTCCACTACGCTGCTGGCGCAGGCAATCGCATCCATATGGCCCAGTACACTTCGCACACTGCTCAAAAGGGTAACGGTAGCTTTTTCACCTGTGGGTAGCGAAAACGGAACCCGAAAAAGTGTCCCATGTGCAACAGTCATACACACCGCGGTCAAGGTGAATACTTGTGACCTAACATGAGGCAATGCGGCACTCAGGACTGCATGAACGTTACTTGGGCTCTGTTTAAGGGGGTGAGTCCACGAGGCACCTGGCTTCGCATGACAGTGTTGCGGGGCCGTCCTGACATGTGGCACGATGTACACAGCGGGGGTGAAAAGGAGGGGTGACCCAAGAACCAACAGTCGACTAGGGGAACCCAAGCATGGCAGGTGACTACGAGGAGTACAACCGCAACGCTGCCTTGCTAAGGTGAGCGGCCTAGTGCCTCCTACAGGCGGAAAACATGTAGGCATCATCCGCGAGGGCCTGCGTTCGACCTCGGCGTCGCCATTGCAGCGCCGGCCCATAGAAGGCAGTAAGCCAACGCAAGTTGGCCAGCCTTTTGCCTGCCACTGCCTCCCGCAAGGATGCGGCCACATATCCAGCCAGCGCAGCGCCCGTTTTCCATACGTTCCGCAGATGGTCCCCGAGCAGCTGGAAAACAGCCAAGTCGCACATGAGAGGCAGGTCGGTGGTCTGTGCAACACCACACCATCAGAGCTTGAGTTCGGAAAGCGGCTGTCAGTACACGGCCAGCGCGACACCATGGTCCCTTGTTCACGACTCCAGCGCGGGGGCAGCCTGTGCAATGTATCTTCGACCCACACGTTGTGTGCCAGGCGGCGCTGACGTTGTCCGAACATGTAGTCCAGCGCGTCAGAAACACAGTCCATGAGGAAGAGCCTTGCGAACCCAAGCCTGGCATCGGCAGTTGCGAAAGCATGATCCACCATGTTGCGATCATCCAGCTCAGCATGCTCCAGATTGCGCCCATACTATGTGCCGAAGGTGCAGCGAAAAGGAGGTTACCCTTGCACACGGCAGCAAGGGGTCACCCCCATGGCGGCGGACGATCGGAGAAAACCAACCCCAAACAAGCACCCAAAGAAGCAGCACCCCCACGAACCCCGAAGCCAGAACCCAGCCAAGAAAACAGGGGCCCGAGCGATTCGAGCCGAGACACTTCGCTCCGGTCATTCTCAACATGCTGCAAAGCAAGATGTGGCCTGTACGGAGAAAACTGACACCAGACAGCTTTTTCAGCCGCCCATACGAAAACATGACTGCGCGAGTGTGAACCAAGAAGCCCAGATGAGCTTGCTGCAAAAGAGATGCCCTACAAGTGAGACTACCTGCCAGTACATATGCTGTGCTACGGCCCGCCCCGAGAGCCCACTTTCTTGTAACGAGGTCTTGAATGTTCTTCTGGCCAGTGCCGGTGAGACAGAGAACCCCAAAAATTGGGGTGGGTGGGTGAGGAAACTTGACTTTCTCGCTAGCAAGCACAACTCTAGAGCCAAAATGACGCACGAACATAGTTTATAAAACATACATGAACAAGTACATGATACGTTCTATAAACTAGTTGTGCTTGCTAGCGGTATAGCCGGAGGCTTCAAAAGGCTGCGAGCTTCGCTCCACGCTTTATTTTTCTCAGGAGTGCCGGAAATCCTCACCAACGTCCACTCGAGGAAACAGCAACGATGCACAAAACAGGTTGATGGGTGGGACCATGTTACCCCAAATTAAACTACCCAGCAACCTCGCACCGGAAAAAACCCCAAACCTAAGTGAGGTTGTTCGGCACTCCCCTGCTCCGCACAGACCATGGAAGGTGAGCCCCTTCGGGGAAGACAGAAATTTTTGGACGAGGCAACCAAAGGGCCTCGAGTGACAACCGCACTCTGTCCTTTTCAAGGCAGTCAGGGGGAACCTCATACTCAGCAGGACGAGACAAAGCATCAGCCTTGACATTGCGTTCCCCGGAAATGTGTGACACATCCAGCGTTGTTCTATGTACAGCTGCCAGCAAAGAGATCCTTTCCAGGAAAAAACAGAGGGGCCGAGAGGTGGAGAAAGAGGCATTCACCCCTGCTTCTGCACCTGTGTTGTCTGATGCGGAACGTAGCTGCAAAGGGATTCTGGCGCAAGGTAAAAGAGAAGATGTTGCCAAAATCAGCGCCCCCTGGGCGAGCGCTTCATAGCAAGCAATATCAAGCTGCATATCCGCTTGCACGGGAATCTCAAGGGCCCTAAAGGCACTGTAGGGAAAAGTTTCGCGAAACCAGCCCACCAATGCAGCACACCGAGCCGTGTGCACTTGCATCGGCTCGTGCCTCAAAGGATGCGTTGCCTTGAGGGCGCATGCTGCAAAATGGGCACACATGCAAAAGCCAGTGTTCAAACAAGCCTAAAATGCGTACTGATTCGGGGCTCAATTTGCGCTTTGAACTGGATTGACTTGACACACGCATCCAAACTCGCCTGTCTGTAATGCGCACTCGATCCAAGTCAGACAATGTTGATAGATCCTGATGACGGACTGACAAAAGTGTGCTGTGGAGCGGAATTGCTGTACCTGGAGGGACCGACTTGAATTGCAGGGAATCCGTCAAGTGGTGACGAAGCTGTGGCCAAACATCTGGGGCCACCGAGTAGTTGGTAGCGGCGGGGCTGAAAAGATCATGATAGAAGGTGTACAGAAGTGACTTCATTGTCGGGAAAAGGTGCGCCGCCCAAAGAGCCAGCCCGACAAACCTCTCCAAATCCTTACGTGAAATTTTTGGATTACGCTGAAGGTCTTGAACCATCCCCAAAAGTTTTAACCGTTTCTCCTCTGCAAGCGACACAACACCGGAGGTGTAGCAGAAACACCACCCTATCCAATGAACCCGAGAGCTGACTTGAAGTTTCTTCCAACTCAAGGGTACCCCCAGTACCTGGAGGAAGAGGCAGATCATCGCCCCTGTTGCTGGCAAGACGGCTTCCGCCTGAGAGAATAGGTAGTCGTCCACAAACAAGTGGCCTGCATGGCTGAACCAAATCAAGATGTGCAACAACCGAAGCAGGCAGGAACCTAAGCGCCCCCACCAATGCTGCGCAAAGACCGCCCCGAATGGGGCCACGCGATAGAAGTACAAAGAATCTGCAAAAGCGAAACCTAGGAGACCCTGCTCGGACTCCTTGACAACGCATCTTTTGTGAGCACTTTTGACATCAAGAGATATGGCAGCTTGCCGCGAGCGGGTGCCCCGAAGGGGGAAACAGTGCATCACGTCCCTAACTGATGGCATATGCTGGACTTCTGGAACGTTGCAGCTTGCATTCGTGCCACACACTGAATTATCTAAGACCAACCTTTCCGAACGATTTGGCGCACGGACCACGGAGAGCTTCCCTATTGCCAGTGTACCCGGCCATTTTGCCTTAGCTGCCTCAATGTCGCCATCAAACTTGAAACAGAAGCCCTGATCAAGTTCCTCCTGAAGCAAGGCTTGAGTCACGGACAAATCAACTGAGGCCGAGCGCCAATTCTGCATGTGGATGGAAAGTGATACATCCTCAAGGTTCTCTTTTTGATTCGGCCAAAAACAATTTGACACTGGGATATCGTTGTTGTACCCCGTGGGGACGCCTTGCAAAAGGGATTTGCAAAGACTCACATCCGGATCACCACAAAAACAGGCAAGTGCCTCAAGCGCATGCAGATGCAAGGGTTGATGCTCACGGACCTTCCATGTATTTGCATCTGTCGCCACACCTAAGCAGGAGAAGAAGTCTTTGCGCGCATCTTGCACCTCCGACGCGGTGAAAAGGGGTTCGGGATTAGGCCAAGTGGCTTTAGCAAGCAGGCGTTTGGGGCCCTGCATGTCACAAACTTTCCCCAAAAGGTATGTCCGAAGATTTTTAAGCTTGTCCTGGCACAATGGGGTACTCCAATCCCCACAAGAGTGGCGACCTGCCCCACCCACGGTCCAACATCCAGGGCCTTGACAGGTACTAAAGCCGACGCGGTGGCAATAGTGTGTTCAATCTGTGCACCTGCAAGAAGCGGCCTGATGTGCAACGCGAATTCTTCAGCCAGGCATTGAGGGTACTTAGCCGTCTTACGACTTTTGAACGAGCCATCACTCTCACGTCCCTGCACGGACTCATGTGCATTGCGTCCGTGTTGACACGTCTGGCCCATCACGGACAGGGCTTGAAAGCTCGATGCAAACAACCAAGTTTTTGCCCAGTTCTCCCCAAATGCACAGGCCGGGAGGACAATGAGGGCTGTGGACCCACAGTGCAACCAGCCTTGAACGCACGATTCATCCCAGGACATAGCACCTGAAGGTTGCTCCAAATGGCCATGGCCCCCGGCCCCATGGACTGCTTGAAGACATTTGCACGCCCTGAAAAGCATCTCGTGACTTGTTTGTATACGAGCCTGAGCTGATGGGGGTAGATTCTCCAGGCCCCCTAGCTGGGTTGGTGTGCGGATGGCAAAGGGCGGACCTCCAAAGAGTTTCAGGCGGGAGTATTCCGAGCAGCAAGGGGATGCCGCACAATACCCCACAACACCTGAGCCACAGATGAACAAGAGCTGCTCGAAAAAGGTATTATCGAGAATGTCCATGCTGCTATCCAACAGGAAATCAACTGCAAGTGTTGGGAAGCCTAACTCCTGCACCGCTGAAGATAGAGGCTTCTCCGCGCCCGAACAAATGTCCAGGAAGATTCTTGAAGACTGCTGCAGCGCTGATTGAACTATGGCAGGCGAGGATGGTGGTGGGCGAGGTATTTGGGGCTGCAAGATCAAGCTGTGGTGAGCAAACCCTTTTGGAGAAGGCTTTCCCCAATTAACCCCGGAGCTAGGAACTGCCTGCTGAGTAGGAGGGCAATGGGCGGGTGTGGGAACCGGTGCTGGGGGCACGGTTCGTGGCTGGGGCCAAGGGAACCCCAAATCCCTAAGTGGATCACCTGACACGCCTGGGAGGGTAAAGGCCGTCAGCACCCATCTATCGCCAAATGCCAAAGGTGCACGGGGAACTTAAATGGCGCGTGATGCGTTGTGACGATCTTGCCAGGGAGAGTCACCCCAAGCTTGGGGATGAACTGCGGCACAGTGCCTGCTTGATCCTCAACCCAAAGGCCTCCATCCGAGTACGAACCTATACCCACTGTCAAGTTTGATGACCCCGGCAAATTTGCTGTGTCCTTGTGCGGGGACGTCAAGATGTTCCTGCTGACACACAAGGCATTCCAAGTCTCACCTGGGAACAGTTGGCACAGGAAACCATTAAGGCTTGCACACAATTGTGGGAGTGCATCTGTAACTGATGAGTGGGCCGAAGGATTCCCTAGGCGCACCCCAAAGTTCCAGTATCCTGATTCCCCCGGAGCCGCTGAAGTAACGCTCCTGGCAGGAAGCACGCGTGGAGGCCAAGAGGCTGAAAGCAATGCCTGAAGACAGGACTTAAAGTCGTGTATGCATGAAGAACCTTCTTCTGCGACATGTGTAACACCCACCTGCCCGGGTGTTACCGCACCCCTGGAACGACCAGGTGTGTTGCACGTGACATCACCCAACACGGGTTGTGACGGGATGTTGCCCTGAGGACATTGCAGTGCTGGCGACGACACAGGCCCAGCGTTTGTCTCCAACAAGGAGACCGATTTCGGAATCACATTTACAGGCTCGGCTGGCCGAGCTGCCGGCTGGATATCATACCCAGCAACACGATTTGCACCTGCCTGGTGCTTTGCTGAAAGAGGCTGTTGAGGTGATACTGACATACAAGGCGACGAAGGGTGTGACTGAACTGGCTCAGTGTGAGCTTGCAAAAGATGCGGGGCATCTGGGGGTGATACCTCTGTAGACTGCGAATCTGAATTCGGGAATTTTTGCCACGGCACAAGGGTAGGTTCGAATCAGTGAGGCGTCTGCTCATGCTGAGAGGCTGTGTGCGACTTGCTCCCGCACGCTGATCCATCCTGCTTGGGGTATGCACATGCATGAACAAAGGGGCAGGAGCCTCCCCTTGTGCAGCGGCCAATCTGCCACTGGACACACAGCCCTTTCTTCTCAGATCCCACTTGGATCTCTTTCACGAAGGTGATGTGTCTCCCTGGAGCGCCCTTGGGCTTACCGCCCTTTTCCTTGCCCCGGCCCTTGCCTAGGCCTTTCCATTGACCAACCTGCTTGCCCTTGCCTTTGAGATCAGGGCCGCGGGGGATGAACAAGGCTTTCGGACGAGCCTGCAGCAAGGTGCTAAGCTCACCTCTGATTTCAGTGAACTCATGCAACGCGTCATTCAAGCTCCAAGCTTTCTCACTGACTAAAGAATGGATGCTCTGCCAAATCCGACAATCTGCCTGTTGCGCTTCTAGGATTGTCGGTGCACGCAGTCCTGATGCTGGGTCGAAACGCTGGGACACAAGCTGGACAAACTTGCAGCTATAGGCTTTGAGGCGGGCAAGGTGAGCTGAGCCAACCATGGCTAACGCAACGTCATGCACTGCCAAGATCCGCTGGATACCACTGATCCCCATATTGGCATCGGTCACTTCGATTGTAGGCGGATCATCAAGGAGCAAGCTGGAAAGACCCAGCATTTCGAGCTTGGGCTGTTTGTGGGGTCGGGCAATCAACAACTCCGAAGCTTTCTCTTCCGTCATGCGATGTTTCCAAGCTATCCATTTATACTCCGAACGTGCCTCTTGATGGGCTGCGAGGGAAATCAGCCTCAAAGAGGGTAGAGTAGATGGATTCAAGACCTCACTTGGGTAATTTGCAAGGAATTGGCGCTTCATGTCGGACAGCTTCGTGGATGCAATTTTGGGAGCAAAACTCTCTACCCATGTCTCCAAAGTAGGATCTGCGTTGACTGGGGCCGGTAGAGCACTAGAGGAACTGGATGCTTGCATGCCCGCCCACGCTGCTTTGATTTGGGCTATCTGCAACCGAGACAAAATCTGACCTGGGAAGATCTCGGGGAGGGCTCCCTCAACTTCTGCCTGGGTTTCAACGACGTGTTTGAAAGCCGAGGCTGTCCAGCCCCGTGGCCACTTTGATGACCTCTGCTGCCAAGCCTTCCTTCGCCAGTGCACTCTCCAACTCGGAGTCAGCCATGTCAAGCAAAGATAACGCAGGGCTAATGTTGGTGTTTAGCGCTAGAACAATACTTGATACCTAGATAGGATGATAGAGCTTTGTTCTCGTGAGCTAGATGATCATGCTAAGCAACAAATCTGAAATGTACGAAACTTCCAGGGCGTCGCCTGACCACCACGTGAAACCCTTGCAAGACGCAACGTCCCTAAAGATCTTTCCCTTGGGGATTTGCTAGCCCAATCGAGCGCCTGCCTGCAGAAACACCCAGAGCATGTCAAGATCATAGCAGCAATCTAACCCTTGGTGAACATGTGCAACATGACAGCCTGCTGTTTCACTGATGCATACGCAAAACAACAACCACACTTTTCTGACACGAACATTGAAGCTCACTCCTCGGAACAACAAGATAAAGCTGCCAAGCATGCACCGCGTCTGCACAACCGACACGAAGATGGCACTGACGTGTGGATCATGAGCCGATCGGCCGGAAGAGTGGCACCACACTTTGCACGCATATATGTGCCATTGACAAGTGTGCCTGACAAAGCATCTGAAGGGCAGAGCACATGCAACACCGCGGTGCAGGAGCCCAGCAAGAATTCATCGGGTTCACCTAGGTTGTGCTCTTCGGCCGGGGGTGCCGAAGGTTCCTCCTCGCTCTCATCTGAAGATCCTGGGTCAGAGTGATACACGAGATCTTTGTCCAGCGCCTCTATGTCTGGATCAGGGGTGACTAATTGATTTTCTGCGACCTCCCAACTCCCATTACTGCTTTGAAGCAAATCATCACTGCCATCAAGTTGAAACGAGAACCACTGGAAGGGTTCAAACTCGTAGTCCTTAGAGAAAGCTTCCGGTGGAACGTACGCTGGCGTCAAGGGCTGCTGCCCCCCTCTGTGCTGGGGGACCAAAAATCGGAAGCCTGTGCGGATGCTATCACGAATGCAAGATTGGCACCGAAGCATGCCATGAACATCGTCACGGGAATAAAGAGCGGAGCTGCTTATGCGGTGGTGCCCTTGACGTTTCCTATCAACCTCATCAACATTGACTTGAAGGGACATGGAAAGCATAGTGGCTTTGAGACTATGCACTGTGAAATTGAGGGGCGGTACCTCTGGTGGAGAGGACGCCCAAGGCATGAGGAGAAAATGCCTCAACCACCTCAGCGCCTCAGCATAGCTCATAGCTTGCAGGGGGAACATGAAGCTTTCGCCTTGCACTGCTGGAAGTAAGAACGATGGAAGCCACGATTCTGTGTGGTTTCGAACATGCATTGAAACAAGCCTGTCAAGGGCATGCAGCTGACCCAAGAATGCGTCCCGCGAGACAGAATACCTGACGCAAGGATGCCCCAGGGCTGCCCGGTGTGACATGTTTTGGTCGCATAACACGTACCACGAAGGACATGCAAGTCAAAAGATAATGAACTCCACTCCACGCGTTGAAGATCTGCAAATCGCAATGAACCCCAGGCAGCAACCAAAAAACCACCAAGCACAACCACTTCAAGAAGTGACGCCTGCTTCATCAAGATGCGCCTTTCCCACAGCTGAAGCACCCAAGTGGGTAGTGGGAAACTCTCACGGCGTTCACGAGGAATTTTTGACTTCAGAAAGGAACCAATCACTTTTTCGTACGCGCACGATAAGATTGTACATTCTGCGACTTTGCATAGCCAACGAAGTGCTTTGATTGTCATGCAACAGCTTGAACCCAGAGTAGGGTCTCCATGCTTCTCAAGGGACATGGTGACTAGTATGTCTGCCATCATAACACTATCAAGATTGCCAAAACAGAGGCCTAGCCCTTCAAGGTTCGCCACAAAGTGTGACCAAGCTGCCAGGTAACGGAGCACCGTGTTCGTGGCATACCCGGAAAGAATCCGCGAGGTGTGATGACTGGCAAATTCGGAGCACTGGATCTGCTTGAACAATCCACTACAATCACCCATAAAAACAAGAACACCCCAAAATAGTGACAAGGCCATCTGGGAGAAACCTGCAATCTGCTGGAACTTGGGATGGTGGGGATCGGCCGCCTTTGCGGGCTTTCGCTTCGAGACAGCTTTCAAGAGGAACGATGAAGTACTCTGCTGCTGTTGGTTGGACTCTACAGAGAACTGCCGAAACCTGGCAAAGTGCCTGGCTGATTCTTCTTCAGCATCAGAATCACAATCGCTCCTGCTGGACGTTGCAATTGGCAATAGGAACAGGCAGAGGTTGCCCGGCACGTGGAACTGGCTCAATGTGTCGTCCCTGGGAGTACAAAGGTTGGGCAAGACCTGCCGACGGCAGAGGGGGAGCGGTTCCTTTAGGTTTGTCAACTGGTAGCGCAAGCCCCCCCAGGGGTGGTGGTGCACACTTGCTCTTTGCCTTACTGAAATGCTTATCATCAGGATCCGTCGGGCGTTTCATCCTACAACCCTCTAGTCTTCAATCAAGCTTTGCCAAAAACCTGGAGGCCTTGGGAAGCTGGTCTGAACTGCACGCACAAGAAAGCTGAAGCAACTCTCAAGGTGCAAGAGCCGAACAGAAAGGCAGCCGATGCTACTGGTGCCAGTATGGCCGCGCAGATCCCGACGGACCCTCTGATCTTCCTGCTCGATGCGATGCACACGCTCTTCCAAGACTGCAATGTGTGTGTGAAGGGCTTCCAACTGGCTCTGCAACTCGTGAACTCGAAGCTGCAACTGATCTGAAGAGGCGTCAAGCCCAGCACACGATGCTTCCATGCACTCACTTTGGAGTGAGCCCGCTCACCCCTGGAGCATCGTTGAAAATGAAAACTAGGCTGAATGCAAAGGTTGCCAAAACACAAACCAAGCACTTTGGGAAAACATGGATGAGAAGACTTCCCATAAAGAAAGCATGCCGTGGACAAACTTGACTTTCTCGCTAGCAAGCACAACTCTAGAGCCAAAATGACGCACGAACATAGTTTATAAAACATACATGAACAAGTACATGATACGGATCCATCGGGACATCATGCGCATCACCCTCGGGTGCGATCTGACCATCAGACGCTTCAGCTTAAAGTGAGTGATGCATCATTGTATGCGAATGTCAGCATGCTACGAACCGTATGCGGGTCGGAAACTGGCCCAGCCAGACCTCCATTAGCAGCTAACGATCCCACATCTTCTGCGTACTCTTCAAGGAACCACTTGCCTGCTCTCTCACACAAGGTTGTACGCTTCCAAAGCACTTCAGTGAACGGGGCCAGTGTGGTGTCAACAAAATTATTGGTATGCGACTTCAGTACGTAGCACTCAGGGCCAACACGAGTCCATCCCCGCCTTGCATCCATTGATGTGAGGCCTTCTTGCAATGCGACCTCAACTGCACGGATGCTTGGACCTGATGCACACACGGTGATGCCAGCTGCAGTGGAAATAGGGCAGACGGACTGAGTGGAGCTTGATCCCTGCGGATCACACACTGCAACACCTCCTCCATTAGGCATTAAAGATCGTTTTCAAATTATCTCAAGTAAGTGACCTACTGGTGTCCTGAAACACGGGGACTGAGTGGAGCTTGATCCCTGGGGATCACATAGTGCAACACCTTCTCCACTAGGCATGCCTTGCATTGAGCCTCGAACACGATTCATGGCTCCACCGGTGGCACTGCAACTCAAGCCTTTCGCCTCGCTTTGACTCAGCAAGCGGATGGAACCTTGTGCACAAAACGACTGATGCCTGTACCCAATCGGAATGCTCGTACTTGCATCCGTCAAGCAAATGCCTTCACACTCAGGCTTCACGAACCATCCAGCTTTTGCAAGCTTACCTAGGCAAACCAAAGGACTGGTAACCCCTGATACCACGAACCTCTCGTAGAACTTCAGTGGTCCTATGGTGACTTCAGCAATCCTCGTGTCTTGCACGCGTAGGGGATGACCCTGTGCATCAGTGTACTGGACGGATCGGGCATGGGGATCAGACACTCCTGCATTGGCGAAGGACAAGGGAAGAGCAGAGACATCTGCTCCAGAGTCCAGTATGATGTCCACATTCCCTGACTGCAACACCTCAGGCACTTCTCGCACATGCTGATGCTGACACGTCAACATGCGAATTGCATAATCATCGGGCCAGTAGCCTGCTGCCACCTCATCTTGCATTCCGGACTCAAGATCACCCTCTGAAAGGTCATAAATCGTGAGATTCACTCGATCATCGTCATCCATGGTGTAGGCTTGTGTGCCGGAGAACGACACTCTCCGGACTGCGGCACTCTTGGCATTGGGATTCAAGGACGCTTGACTCAGGGCATTCAAGGACGATTGACTCGGGGCATTCACGTGGGAGCTCGAAGAAGATGCAGCTTCAGCTTGGGCGATTTGCTTTAGCTGGGGGCAATCACGCTTCCAGTGGCCGGATTGACCACAGTGCAGGCATGCGTCACGACCTTTGCCTTGGCCTGGTCCACCTGATGCACCCTGCTTACCCCCACTTTTCTTACCCTTCTTAACTCCCTTAGGCCCTCCTTGACCCTTTTGGTGGTCCTTGCCTCCTCGTTTGCCTGCACCCCATTGACCCCTGCCACCTTTGCTGCCTCTGCCCTTTTTGCCATTTTTACCATCTCCATACTTGCCGCGCTTACCATCTTACCACGTTTGCCACCCTTAGTCTCTTCATTAACCCGACTTATGTCCATTGGCGCTGGACCATTCGGATCAGCTGCATTGCTGGTTCCCAGCTCAAGGTGAACCCTGCTGTTCGACCAGGTGGTGGTCACGGACTCGTAATTCATCACGGCCTCACGTATGGTGTCATATGATGAAGATTCAGTCATTTGCAGCTGTATGTGTTGACGCAGGTGATTGGGCAACACACGCACAAGCACACCCATCTGCACGTCAGCACCTATTGCTGATCCAGATACCTTACGGTACTCATCCGACACCCTTTCTAGAGCATTGACCTGCTCTCGGAAGCTTTTGTCTTTGGTGAAGGCTGGATATGACATGTAGGCACTAAGGAGTGCCAGGCTGCGTGCACGTGTGCGTGGGGCGTATACTGACTGCAGCTGCCTCCACAGCTCGAAGCCGTTCTGCTCAGGTATGGATCTTAATATGACAAGCGGGCGACCCTTGAGCAACCCTGAAAGGATCGCGTAAAGGCGTCGGGCACGGGGCTTGGTTGACTCAACCATGTCAGCGATGGTCACCACCACATGCGGACTGGTCTCTATGGTGGCTAGCTCCTCACCGTATTCAGGTTCTGCATAGATAAGCCATGATTTGAAGGAATGAGCGAACTCTTGCCATTTTGCAACGTCACTCTCATGTGAATCATTTCCCCCAAAACCTTCAGGATAACGCAACACCTTTGATGCATCACTGTAGCCTGCAAACTGTCTGTCACTCGCGGCACGCTGTGTGGCGGATGACATTTGCTGCACCGCCTGTGCTGCACTATGCGCTGCCTGGCTGGCCGTTTGGATCAATGCAGCGACCTGACTCGGATCTGCGAGAACTACTTGGGGCTGTCCTTGCTGCACACCATCACTCGCTCCAATCTGGTGCATCTGAACATCTGGACCTGCTCCGGTCGGTGCGCCTGCTTCTGCTACGGTCTGACCTTGACCTGCAAGTTGGGCTTGTTGCTGGGCTTGCTGGGCTTGGTGGGCTGCCTGCTGCTGGGCAGCGTGCATTGCGGCTTGAGGATCCATTGTAGGAATGCTCGGACTTAGGGTGTGTAGGGGCTTCGGCACTTAGGGAACCACCTAGGGTACCCCAATGGGCCTACCTAACCCACAACCCACACGCTGGGCTGACTCCTGCGAGTCACACACGCTGGCGGTTGGCTAGTCTCAAGAGAGGATCCCAAGGGACGATTGAACCGGGTCTCACCAACAGGTTGGTAGGGTGAGTCGCGTAGGATCACAAACACAGCAGACAAGAAGGGCTCAAGTAGACTATCTTCAGCACTCAGGACTTTGCAACCGTATGCAATGATCTTCGCTGCTGACTCGATCTGCTCAAGCTGGTCAGTGACACTCTTCCTCTTCTGCAGCTGCCGTCTCTCAAAGCTCAACTGACTCAACGTGGGTGTCTTCTCTTTACCCACTTGAAGCTCGATGTACCACTCGATGACAGTAGCTCTCAGCTTACGAAGAGTTGCAGGTCTATCCCAGTACACAAGCTTACACGCACCTTGGTCAGGCAACGGCGTGGTGTAAAGAGCGCGGAGGGCTATGGCTCAAAGCTACAGCTACCCCAGGCCCAACCTACACTACAGCACGGAGGGCTATGGCTCAAAGCTACAGCTACCCCAGGCCCAATCTACACTACAGCAGATAGGTTCCAGTCTGCACTCAGAGCACCGTCACCAAGGAAACCAAAGGAGTCCCTGGTCAGTAGTGCTCCGCTACCATGAGAATTTTCCTGATACTTTCAGACGCCTGCCGGGATCACAACATACTGCACTGGAGATCACAACACAACATGACTTCTCTACCAAAACACATGTGGCCCAACGTGTAAAACGGGTGCACCAAAATGTGCCCATGTAGCTATGTACCAACTTTTGCAGAAAGACATCTCAGCCACTGAGGCCACCTGAAAACCCAAAAGGTCGTCCACGTATAGGGCTTGGAAATGCGCGATGTAAATCAGGAGGTGCAAAGTACGAACCAAGAATGCACCCAGTCGCGCAAACCAATACGCCGAAAAGGCCGCCCCAAAGGGGCAAACAGAATAGAAGAAGAATGTATTGCCCACACGCACTCCAAGCAGGCCTTGTTCAGATCGGCGAACTCGAATGGATTTGTGCGCGGCTTTTACATCCAGTGACCATGCAGCAATTTGCTGCCTCAGGCCCCGTAGTGGCCAAGCGGACAGAATGGACTGTAAGGTTGGCAATGCACTTCGTTCTGGGATTGAGCAGGCGGCGTTCGTACCACAAATGGAAGAATCTACCACCAGTCGAGGGTCCCTGCCTTCAGAATGGACGATGTTCATCTTGCCCACAGCGACCTGTGGAAAAAGCCGCTTCGCCTCATCAAGCGACTCAACTTTGTGCAACCAGCCCTTGTCAACCTCCTGTTGGACCAGTCGATCCAGAAGGACTGGATCGTCTTCGGCACTGCCAGTTCTCCTGGCAGACTTGCAATGACTCGTCCGTACCAGCTTTGCCTGACTGCGCCATGCATCCCGACGGTGGTATGTCGTTTTTGAAGCCAGTCGGGACACCATGCAACAAACAGCTAAATAATGTAGTGTCCACATCCTGCAGGAAATGACTTAATGAAGCGAGTGCATGCAGGCAGTATGGCTGGCCTTCTGGAATGCTCCAATCGACCTTTCCCATGTTCTCCGAGGAGAACCAAGCTGACAACTCGTCTCGCAGCTCCTGCGCCTCTTGCTCTGAAAACAATGGAGAATCTGACTTTGTCCGCAAATGTTCGCGCAAGCGCGAAAGAATAAGCTTCTTTCCACAAAATGACAATGTATGGCGCAACATTTTGAGAACATTGCTGCGACCCTTTGCCGGGCCGCTCCAATCTGGGTCCCGGTTGCTCTGCAGACCCCCACCATCTACCCAAGCGTGGGGAGCTGCTTCTAGCTCTTTCACCGGAATACATGCCCATGCACTCTCGACCGACGCACCGCCCCGAGACTGGGATTTCGAAAACCCCATGCTGCGAAGCAAATTGCAAAGCGAAGCCTGCAGCTTCGGAGGGTATGCCAGTGATTTAAACTGCAATGTACAACCACGTCGCATGCAAATTTCGCCAAAGCTGGCGAAAGCCTCGGAAGTTGTGACAAACAGCCATGCAGGTCCACAAGGCTCACCAAAGGCGCAAGGTGGTATCGACCCAATGCATCGTAGAAAAGATGATACAGAATGTTTGAAAAGGGGGGCATCCCAGCATGATGACCACGCTAAGACATCCACCACCACATGTGCACCTGAATAGAAACTGACATGGCACAAATGCAAAGCCCACTCAATAGCAGACTGAGGCCACATACAATGAACTCGCGCCATGACAAAAGGGAAAACACCCTCCGCTGCCGCCCGAAAGACCAGATCCTTAACACCACTTTGCCCCACCGGATCAAACTTGACGAATGGCAAGGCCTCCGCGTCCAGTGCCTGAGCAGCAGACAAAACCGACTCGGTGAGGGAGCCAATAAAACTTGAATCCCGAGTTCTGGCCATAAAAAAAGTTGAAGCTTTTAAGCTTTTTTTTTCAAAGGTTGCTACTGGGCTTAATACAGCTGTCAGACTAGCAAGATAAAAACACATGTTGCACATGCAGAGTTACTTGAAGCTGCAAAGAACCCTTTTTGCAAAGCAGCGGCTGGCAATTGTAAGCTTGCACGAAATAAGGAGTAACAGGTCTGACACAACACAGTGACATTGACGGTGAAACTTGGTCTGACTTAGGAACTTGCCTGGCAAAGCCTTGACGGGAATGTTGCCTAGCAGAATCTTGTCGTACTGTTAGGAGCAGACAATCATCCGCGCTGCACTCACTCATCAGTGGCCTTAGAAACTGCAGCAAACTCAGGCAATGATGTGACGTTCAAAAAACCAGGACAAGGGGGCCTTCCATGCCAGAAGATGCTGGGTACCGACTGAAGAAGTGTTCACTCGTCCAGTCTGACAGGCCACCTGCAGAAACCCAGCACGCGCATCAGCGCTTAGCCGTGCTGTCTGATGCCGGACCAAGGCGTGTTGGCCAAAATCTCGCAGGCCCTTCCCAGCAAAATCAGCCCCACACCCGGCCAACGGTGTAAGAACCGGCACTTTATACCTGGTCCGTGCTCGGTCCTTTGGTAGGGCGTCTGACTCAGATGCAAGAAGCAGTTCATCAATTGAAATTTGACTGAAAGGATAATTGAATTTTCATTGTCGGACACACGCAAACTGCAAATAGGCGGGAGTAACACATGTGTGAAGCAGCAGTCGAAGTAATGGCCTTCCACGCCAGAGGATACTGGGGATCGTCAACTGGATAGATGTTCGTCCAGTCTGACAGGCCACCTGTGGAAACCCAGCACGCGCATCAGCGCTTAGCCGTGCTGTCAAACGCCGGACCAGGGCGTGTTGGCCAATGTTTCCCCAGACCCTTCCCAGCACCCTCAGCCCCACACCCGGCCAACGATGTGAGAACCGGCACTTATACTTGGTCTGTGCTCGGTCCTTTGCGTCTGACTCAGAACCCAGCGGGCGAGAAATCTGACACTGTGCCACAATCACGTCCGTTTACTTGTATTTAACCAAAGCTGGAAAATCAAGCTGTCAGATCACTGACACTCGCAAAATTTCAAAGAGACGGCAGTAACAGTAGTAACACGTGTCAAGCGGCCTTCCATGCCAGAGGATGCTGGGTACCGACTGAAGAAGTGTTCACTCGTTCAAGTCTGACAGGCCACCTGCGGAAACCCAGCACGCGCATCAGCGCTTAGCCGTGCTGTCTGACGCCGGACCAAGGCGTGTTGGCCAAAATCTCGCAGGCCCTTCCCAGCACACTCAGCCCCACACCCGGCCAACGATGTGATAACCGGCACTTTATACCTGGTCCGTGCTCGGTCCTTTGGTAGGGCGTCTGACTGAGACCAAAAGCGACTGGCAAGCCTTCTCGTCCAAAGATTTAAAATTTGAGTCATTATTAATCATCTGACAGCATTCGCACACAACAGGCAAAACCTTGAATTTGCAGTCTCGGAAAAGCTACGACGACTTGTCAGAGCTAACAGACACACAGCCAGCAACCCCCAGCCCAAAAGCAGTAAGTCTGTAGGCCTTCCATGCCAGACGGTGCCGGGTACCGACACAAAGAATGTTGCACTCATTTCTGTCTGACAAGCCCACTGCAGAAACCCAGCATGCGCATCAGCGCTTAGCCATGCTGTCAAACGCCGGACCAGGGCGTGTTGGCCAAAATTTCCGCAGACCTTTCCCAGCACACGCAGCCCCACACCCGGCCAACGATGTGAGAACCGGCGACTTATACTTGGTCCGTGCTCGGTCCTTTGGTAGGGCGTCTGACTCAGAAGCAAGCACCCGAGGAGTCTCACACTGTAGCAAGAAGCAAGTCCGTTCACTTTTCACCAGTCAGACGCCTGAGATTGTGTCTCACACGCACAATGACAAAGCTGTAACAGGTGTCAAGCAGCAAATCAATGTCCAAGACTTACGACAGCCTTCCATGCCAGAGGAGGCTGGGTACCGACTGAAGAAGTGTTCACTCGTCCAGTCTGACAGGCCACCTGCAGAAACCCTTACCGCTTGTTCCAAATTGGGTTTGAACCCAAAAGCCAAAAGCCTAACATGGAGACTCGCAAGACACAAAGCAGGCGCTGCACGCCACTCACATTTTTTCATCAGTGGGCGAATCATTAATCACATCCTGTCACGTGCCGGTGCACACAACGCGGTGCACATACATTGCACATGCGTCTCACCATACCCTAGCGAACCTCAAGCCCCCTTTGAGGGCGAGGCAACTGTACATGCAACACTAATGGAAGTGCCGATGGCACACAGGGAGTTGCAGCCGCTTCAGCGGGCCCTGTTTGTCATGCCCTGGGTGGGCCGGGCGGGTCAAAATTTTTCACTGAGCTGTGGAGCCAGCGCTGCACCCACAGAGCTCCAGCAAACGCATTTGCAAATTGTCGTTCGCAACACCAGGCATGTCAAGCATCAGAATCTTTTGGGTTACAAAACCAAGAACAAACGGCACACCGTTTTTCTTAGAGACATTTGGAAGCAATCGATAAAACACCATTCGCTCGCGAACAGTAAGCTTACCGCTTGTTCCAAATTGGGTTTGAACCCAAAAGCCAAAAGCCTAACATGGAGACTCGCAAGACACAAAGCAGGCGCTGCATGCCACTCACATTTTTTCATCAGTGGGCGAATCATTAATCACATCCTGTCACGTGCCGGTGCACACAACGCGGTGCACATACATTGCACATGCGTCTCACCATACCCTAGCGAACCTCAAGCCCCCTTATTAGCCGACAGTCCAAGGCAGATGGCATCCAGGTGCTCCGACACGTCGGAACACGGGACACTGATGCCACCCCACAGCAAGTGCTGGGACACCAGCCTTGACGGGTGATCTGCGCAGTTCGACGGGGAAGGGACGCGCGAGAACCAAGGGATGAACTCGCACCCAACTTCCAAGCCCACAAACATTTTAAGCAGATTTTTCACTATTGGGGACCTGCCCCGACAGGAAATTAAAATATCCCTGACTGCATTGTTGTCGACGAAAGCCACAACAGGTGAGCGCGCAACCCTTTTGCCCCAAAGGCGGAACGCAAGCAGCACCGCAACAAACTCCGCCTCCATTATAATTGTGTCCTTGTTAAGCTCACCTAGGAGCTTGCGGGCATCACTGCCAAGGGCGTGAGAGAAGCCAGCAACCAACACACCCTTGTCATCAAACAGGAGACCGCCCACGCCACAAGGCAGTACGGGGTCGTCCTTCGAGTAGGATGCATCAGTGAAGACATACCAGGTTTGCTGCTTGCTAACCTGGACTAGCCGAGGACGGCCGCTTTCCAACATGTCGACTAGAGAGCTGAAAGTGTCGATGCACTCAGCCGGCAGATCGGGAGGGGCACAACCGTGGGCATACTCCGAGAGCTGTTGCAAGCAAAATTTGCTCTGGCGTCCAAACAGCTGTCCACTTGCAAACTGAAGTTGGCCTCTCAGCTTGAGAGCTTGAGGCACACTCATACGCCGGTCCTTCTGGGCCTGCTTCATTGTCTCAACGAGGAGCTGAACTCTCTTTTCCGTATTGCAAATAGTCACACGACCCAAGTGGGCACTCGATAGCACTATGTCAACTCCTAATGCACAAAAGGCTTCAGCAAACGGTACATCCTTCTTTCCACCCTGGGCCAGGTCCCATCCCAACAGGGTGAAGAGCAAGGTGATTGTTTGGTGCACATTGGCCACCTGTGTGCCTTTAGCAACCGACACGAAGTCATCAAAGTAGTGGGACCAGCAAAGGGCGAAAAAGAACGCGCCAAGATGCCATATCGAGTTAACGGTTCTCAGAAAAGTCGACACCGACTTGACTGCCCCGAAAGGGAGGGCATGTAGCTGGAACACTACTACCCTCTTCAGGTCAGGATCCCACAGTCCAATGTACAAGGCCCAGGCCCCTGTAGGGTCCAGAGCCACATAGAACCTTCCCTTGAGACTACAACCTGGCTGCACTCGCATCAAAGACAGGCACACGCCTGCGATGACGTCGACGGTCTGGGGGCGCACAGTCTCCAATGTCTCGACGGAGCTATTGATTCCTGACCCTGAGAAGTCGTCAATCAACCTGACTTTCCCATCCATCCCGAACCTTCGAGATACGATGGCGTCAGGTGGTAGCTGGTCCACATCGATGGGACCTGACAACCAGCCCCTATCGCGCTCCTCGAGGGTTTTCGTTTGGACCTCGCGATCGAGGGACTCCCCCTGGGACTTGATAGTGGACAACAGGGCTGCCCTAGAGGTGGGGGCATCTCTTTTGAGTTGGTCGACCGTGACTGTCGCCGGCTTGAACTTCGGGGCAAACACACCTGTATCAGGCACCGGGCCTCCCAGGTTAGTACCTGAGATCACTTCATCGAAGATGGAAACATCGTCATAGGAAGCCTCAATCATCATTGCCTTCCACAAGAGGAGACGCTTGGGCTTAAGGATCGTCGAGACCTGTTTGTGCATAGATGCCTTCAGTGCATCTTCCTCACTTCTGAGGTCTTGTGCAAGTTTGAGCCACTTTGCAAACTGGCGCGCCCTCAACCCGCACAGCTCCGACTCTGTCACCGAGGCATGGTGCACACCGCATCTTTGAGAACCTGCGGCAAGGCGACCTCGAGAGTTCTGGGATGGCCAGCCTTAACTGCCTCACGGACAAACTGTTCCGGGGAAAAGGGAATACCCCAAACAAGCTCGTTCCAGAGCTCAGAACCAGCACCACAACCCTTGCCCCCGGAGCCAACACTCGAACTCCCCTGCTTAACCGGGACAATTTGCAGTAGTTGGGCCTCGGCTGGCACCGAGCGCTCGGGGCAGACGGCCACGTGTGGCAGTGGCCACGGGTCCTTCAGGCGGGCACGCAGGGGGACGGGACAGGAGACATGAGGGGGGATTCGTCCCCGCAAAATGCGAGCATGTTCGGGCACACGGGGCCCCGTCACAGAGGCCTTCGGCTGACTGCCGACCTGGCCACGGACAAGCGACAGCTGGAGTCCTGTAGGCGAGAGCGGCCGGGGCGGGCAAGCCTGAAAGAAAGCCTGGGCGAGAGCACGGGCCAGTGGCAGCGGATACGCAGCTTCCAACGAAGTAGAAAATCCGTTAGGCGCTTCCGGCGCCACCCCCCACGGCAAGTGACGTTGGGCGCAGGAGTGCCCGGGGCAGGACTTGCAGATGCCGTCAAACGCACCTCGAGTATACGCAATAGCCGTCCACTTGGGACGACGGCTGCCATATGCGCAACTTTGGAATGCAGTGAACTGAAAGAGGTGCGCGATTCGTGCAAACATGGAAGTGCGCCAGTAGAAGCTTTGCCTGGGGTTCTCCACACCGATGACAAGGGCGCGGGAAGCAGCTTCAAGGACCAGGTCGGACACACATAAAGCTGATTTGCCAAGGTGACCCGGAGAAGGGCCTGCCCACCCAGCTGCGGCAACCCGTTCGGAAACTTTTCCGAGCGGAGAGGAGGGGGTCCAGGAACCCCTTTAATTTCTCTCGCTCGGCTGGCAGTCCCACACGGTGGAGCGAACCAAATGCCCACGCAGTTGCAACGTCGAACCAACTCGACGCCTTCTGCAGCACACAAGTCGACAAGATGAACATGACAGGCGGCGCCGGGCACGCGCTTATGGTCGACAGCGACGGCATCAAACCCAAGTTGCTTGAGGCAGGCTGAGAGCCTGGACATGCCGGAAAAGACCTCAATAATGAACGGGGGTCTGGAGGACGTCTCACTGGCAGACGGAGCGGGCACCTGCGTAGGCTCCGGCGCGGTGCTCATGACTGTTGGAACGTCCGACAGTGCTGGAAGGAAGTCCGGTGGCAGGGGAAAGCCAAGCTCAAGGAGGGCTTGGGGGACCTCAAGCTTGACTGAGGGCATATGAGGCAGCGCATATGCTACCAGGACTACGCGACGGCCTTGCCATGGTTCAGTCATATGCCAGTGGTCCCTGGCAGGCAGCTCGAGACAGCCATTCTCGAAATTGAGCACACGTCCCTGGACCGGAGAACCTTGGACAGGTCGAACGTCGTGCCCGGGGCCTTCACACCACACACCGCCCCCAGAGAAGTTGGAGAGCTTGAACACAAGATTGGGGGTCGGCCCGTTGTGGGAATCGCGATGAGGCTCAGTGGGGATGTCACAAAATATGGCCAGAGAAGTGAAAACCGCAGCCGGCCGGCGTTGCCGAATGAACGCACAGAGGACCTGCGCGACCTTTGGGAAGCGAGAAACATTGGCCCGAAGGCCCAGCACACCCCCTCTCCGGTACATACCAGTGAAGAACGAGCTGCCGGAAGCAGCCTTGTGGGGAGCCTCGTGCGGAAGAAGCTCCCACAGGGAGAGCACAGAATGAGATCCAATGAGTTGGCCCTGCAAAAGTTGCTCAGCAAGTTCTTCAGGGTCATTGAAAGCAGCACATGAATTCAGCTGGGAGGTTGGCTCAGGAGCGAGGGAAACTGGGGGCTCAGCCGTAACATTGTGCACAGATTGACTGACCACAACGGGAGCCTCAGATCCAGTTTCCCCAGGCGGCGGAACGGCTGTCAACACGGGCTCTTCCGAAGTTGAGCCAGCAAGCCCCGCCTCCAGCACTGACTGTCACTCCTTGTGATCCCGGATGGGGTGCGGTTGGAAACACTTGCAACACAGGTGCTTGCGGGGGCACGTGGCGGCGGAACACTTGCACTTGTCCCCATGCAGATTGTAATCGAAACATAAGGGCTCACCCGTAGGAGCATTGGCCACACCACCTTTCTGGAGGATCTCTTTTGGGACGCGAGCGGTGAGGGAATACTTGCCTTTGCCTTTGCCACCCCCCTTGGGGCCACCCTTGATCTTTTTGTCTCCAGGCTCGAGCTTTCGCTTGAGCTCACGGCGCTCTTTGTTCCCATTGCCTTGCTTTTGTGGAAGCGGCATCAAGGCCATTGAGACATGGTAGCTTTCAAGTGCCGAGATTAACGCATCATCCATCGGGAGGCTTCCGTCTGTGGCTGCGCGCGGTTGAACTCCCAGTTCAATCAGGCGGACAAACACTTGTCGATCGGCTTCCACCAACTGTGCAACAGAGCAACGCGCAAAACCCGGAGGAGGCTCCCTGTGAAGATTGCTGAACAGGCGGGAGATGTACTTCTCGTAGGCATTGAAGGAGAGGCACTGAGCAAACACATAGGCAATGCCCCTGCGACGAAGTGCCTCTTGGACTTGCAACGCGCTATGAGTTGGCATACTCATGGCATCATCCGTTTCTTTGATCACCAGCTTGGAACTTTCAAGTTCCAGCTGGCGGGATGCACCTCGGGAGTGGGTGACTTCGTGCGTTCTTGAGACACAACGATCAGGGCTGAGGTACTTCAGCTGGTTGGCAGATTCCTGCCTGACGCAGTCTTCCAAGACGCATCTCCCGGGTTCCATGCCTCCTTCAATGAGCACACCCGGAAGCCGACCCCTGAGGTGTTGCAAACGCCTGTCCCGTTCCGCCTCCGGCATTTTCCTGGAGGCTCCTTCTGGATCGGAAACTTGCAGGCGCAAGTCAGCCAACACCAAGGTTTGCGCTTCGAAGACTAGGCGGCGTATGCAGGCCTTGCCAGCCGCATTGGCTCCAGGCGTGGTAGTTGTGCAGAAGGCATTGAAGGCTGACTCAGGAATGACCTGGCCAGGCTGGCCCACAGCATAAGCCTGTTGTCCCAGGCTAGTGAACCCACCAACACGAAGCTCCGCTAGCACATCATCGGTGCATTTGATCTCGCGGGCGCGCTGGATGAAGTGGGCCTCAGACTCAATCAAGGAAGACATGGCACGGGAAACTACGCTGCTCAGTCGAAGAAGAAATCACACCTGATCACATCAAATGCGCAACATGGTAGAAGACACAGTACAAACACCACACAACACTGTGCACCACAAGTAACATGTCCGCTCTCTACACTGCGAGCCTGGGGTTGAAACATCACATTCACAACCCAACACGCACATGCTGAATGCGTGGCCCCTGGGCCCCCATTGCCCATAAAGCCCCTTGGCTAGGCATTGGCACCATGTGCCACAAGGCTCATAAGGAACCATGTCCTTGCCTTGAATCCAACAATCCGACATCTAGTCGGCAACAGCACAAACTGCAGCTCACATTTCCTCACATTAGCCCATGGGCACACATGTCGCTACCATGTAGCAATCTCTTTTCTTCGCCATAGCGATAGGAAACGAACACAAACTTCCTCCAACCACACCGCATCACAGGTTGCGCTTACATGTGCGACACTCCGGATTCATAAGATCCTCCTCTGAAGGCAAGACATACATTGCCGTGCGTGGGCGCCCACACACAAGAATGTTGTCGCCATAGGCATGGTGAAGAACTCCAGATCTGGAGTGTTTTACCCATGTACCAGTGCCTTGTACAGGGTTCACACTGGGAACAGCCGCCCGGTCGTCAACACGCACGGGGTCGCGCGAAGTTTGCGATTCACTTGACCCCGACGACTCACTCGAGCTATCGGAGGAAGATGACTCTTCTTCACCGGAGCTTTCAACCTTGATAGCAGGTGTCAAAGAGGCATTAAGGTTTGCCTGAGTTGACAACAAGCCCTTGCCCTGCATTGGCCCGTCTGGGGGAGGCGGCTGAGGAGGGAACGCCCACATTTGCCCCCGAGCTGCATCAGGAGAAAACTCAAGCTGTCTGATGGCATCCAAGACTGTTTCCATCTCCCGCACGGGCCCCATGCTTAGCTCAACAGAGTACACAGCTTCAGTTCCTTCAACAGCTGTGACATGCCTGCCCAAACAAGATCGAACCTCCTTCTTGGATCCAGCCTTGCTGGTCCAAGAGATGCACGTTCTCTTCAAGCTGTGCGAGGACACAGCATTATCTCTAAGTGCGAGCCTCAAGAAAGTTGAAACTTCCCCCGACGTAATGGCCCTGCGAGCCAGCACCCCACTGGCTAGTGGTGGACGGAAAAGCGCAGCACCAACATGCCCTTGCAGCAGAAGAATGATTCGAACCACTCATGATCCGAGATTCCACGCAACGGAATCAAGATTGGGAGCAGCTGAGCGACCCTTCTGGCTGCCCTGGCAGTTTTATGCTGCTTGACCCGGATCACCACGTAGCCATCACGACCTTCTCCATCCACGTCAACGTATGCCACCTTGCGGAAATCAGATTGTCTAGCACGTGCATACAAGCACAAAAGGCAATATCCAGCAAAGGCCCGATCCCAATCCGAGGTACCTTGTCCATGCAACAGCGAATGAAGGATGCGAACTTGCGCCACGGTGAGTGGGGGCGCTTGCTTGAGGTCCCCAAGGTTAGCCAACATACGCTCAGCTGCACCAACACACTTGCGGCTTATTTTGTTAGGAATGTTAGTAACATCCATCACGAAATAAGCAAAACGCAAGGCGGACAAGAAGGAAGAGGCTTTGGATGGCGGGGCCTGCGAGCCATCCAGGAACTGCATGTACCTCCAGAACATGTCATCAGTGAAGGGGTCGAGGTTGGCACCAACAATGGTATCAAACCACCTCAGGAACGTGAGGATGCTACCTGCTCTCTTGGAGGCTGTTCCTGCGGCCCTCGACCCAATGCATGCCTCCAAAGCCTGTGGATCAACCTCGCACTCCGGGCGCAGCTTGCGGTTTCTCTGCATGATTACGATCCACTTATCAACTGCAAGCCTCACCGCTTTACGTTGCTGGGCATCAACGTCCACATCGGAGAGGACCTTGAAAACAGTTGACGCAAGGTCTCCAGGCACGAACGGCTCCTGCGGTTCATCCAAGGAGGCGAATGGATTACACGGAGGCGATTGAGGAGTCCAGACTTCCGCCTCACGCATTGAAAGGGGTGGCATTTTAAGCTCTGAAGACACCGAGGACTCACCAAAGATTGCACTAACAGCAGGCAGCTCCCACGGCAACACAACGTCAGACAAGCCCCCATCCGCTAAACGTACAAAGTTGTCGGCAAATACATCACCCACGGTGCGTGCCACTTTTGCTGGAGGCTCGCTAACAGTAAGTTTCTCAGTCTCGGCTAACTGAGAGTCTTCCCCAGTGGCGTCATGTTCTGCTGACTGACTCAACAGATCATCACGCGCACATGACCGGCATGAGGTATGCTCAGAGCTGAGCTCAGACATGTCAGGGTTGACGTCAACCATAAAGTCTTCCACCGCCGAGACAGGGGAGTTTTCATCTCCCCAATCTAGGGCATCAGCTTCCGCATCCGACGGCCTTGGCAACACCAACAACGGCCCAGAGGACTGCACGCTAGACCCAAAGGGGGGGAAATCGAGGTGAGCAATAGGAAGGACTGGCGGTCCATCATCTTCGCTGACATGGCCGACCGAAAAATCATCCCCCTCTATATCCGGCAGACCCTCTGCAGACATGTCAGCAGCAAGAAGGCAGTCAACCTTGCAGAGGAAGGAGTTGGCGGTAACACGACTGCACCCAATGGGCAGCAGCACTGAACTGGTTCCAGTCAGACACCGTGAGGCAGAGAAGGAACCTGGCCCCTTCACTCCGACTAACGAGGAGGCCACGGAAGCTGGGTTCAACAATGTAGCTGAAAATATCAGGCGGCGCCTCAAGGCGGCGTTGAAGGTCAGGCACGTGATAGTGCAGGGGTCGAATGCGAACAGGCGCAAAGACAAAGGATGGCACAGGCACTCGAAAGTCGTCTGATGACGACGTGGATGCACTGGATGCTGAAAGGTCCATCCAACCCCCCGATCACGGGGAAGCTTGCACGAAACTAAAGTCTTAGCCCCACAGAGCTCCAGCAAACGCATTTGCAAATTGTCGTTCGCAACACCAGGCATGTCAAGCATCAGAATCTTTTGGGTTACAAAACCAAGAACAAACGGCACACCGTTTTTCTTAGAGACATTTGGAAGCAATCGATAAAACACCATTCGCTCGCGAACAGTAAGCAGCACGCGCATCAGCGCTTAGCCGTGCTGTCTGACGCCGGACCAAGGCGTGTTGGCCAAAATCTCGCAGGCCCTTCCCAGCACACTCAGCCCCACACCCGGCCAACGGTGTAAGAACCGGCGCTTTATACCTGGTCCGTGCTCGGTCCTTTGGTAGGGCGTCCGAATCACCAGAAGCGGCGGCTACATATACTACGGACGCATTGCCATTGCTGGCCAGCATGTCTAAGAAATAATACGCTGGCAGGGACTCGCCATACGGGCAAGAAGCTTGACAGAACTATCACTTTCAGCACGCGTATGGTTTATTTCAAGAACGCAGGCAAACCAATCAAACAGCATTGACAGACAGTACTAGACTCACTAGACAGGATCTGGCCTTCCATTCTTGAGCTGCTGGGTACTACCGCCAGGGCCAAATGAAGACTTGGACATGCAGAACGCTGCACTCATTCATGTCTGACCTGCAGAAACCCAGCACGCGCATCAGTGCTGAGCCGTGCTGTCTGACGCCGGACTAGGGCGTGTTGGCCGAAGTTTCCCCAGGCCCTTCCTCAGCCCCACTCCTGGCCAACGATGCGGCGTTTTCATAAAGGTGGTCCGTGCTCGGTCTGTTGGTAGGGCATCTGGGAAAAGTCTTACTGAGCAGTTGTGTGCATACTGTGTCACTCAGCACGACAAAATCAGAAATCAAAAATTAATTTGGCACTCATTCATTAACCTGTGTCAAGCAGCAGACTTATGGCCCTGGCCTTGCAAGAATGCCGAGGACTCGACATGTTCACTTGTCTGACAGGCCACCTGAAGAAACCCAGCACACACATCAATGTTTAGCAGTGCTTTCAGACGCCAATCTACGACATGTTCCCCCGAGAAATCTGAGACTGGCCATGGGGTGGGTGAGTGTGAGGAGCCGTGCAGGGAAATGAGGGTGTACGTCAGGGTAACGACAGTTGGTGAGTTTGTTCATCAAAACTGCTCACAGACACAGTACATTGGATTGATACCACAGTTCATGACCATGATACGTTTCCCAAGTTTGAGGCGGCTTGTCAGAAAGATGCACATGCACTGAAGGGCTGGTTTTGCCAAGCTGCTCCCTTCAGGGTTTTGGGGGGAAGGTGTTTTGATTTGTGTCATTCACTCTGACTGTCCCTCTAAATGCTCCAGTTTCTCTGACAGACTCACAGCCACTGCCACTCGCTGTCACCGACTCCATCCAGTCGGCCGAGTCGGGCCTTTGCCAGCAGCGTTTTTAAAACGCTGCCAGAATTCTGCGCACACACACTGCCCTGGCTGGCTACTACACGCGGCAACCATGTCTGACGTGCCCTGCAAGCACCTGTGCTATTCCAAGTCTGACTGCTTCCCGTCTCAGGGAGGATGACATGATCCGTCGTCTCACAGGAAGTGCCATTCCTCCTGCCATGTCCTCCTCCTCCTCGTCCACAGCCAACCGGTTCTGGAGCGCAGGCAGAACGATCGTATGGTGCCGATGAAGAACAATACCCGAATGTGTCCGACATCGGTGTAGACAGGGTAGTAGTGCGTGCGCGTCCCCCGAGCATGTCTGGAAGCTCTTGCTGAATGCAGCCCGCTGGTCTGAAGCAGAGGTCCCATCGTCGGATACCTGCGTCTGACGCACAGGCGAAGTCCATGAGCAGAATCTGGCCTGATGTTGTCATTGACCACAATCCCCATGCTCTGCGATTTGTGCGGGTGCGGCGAAAGAAGATGCGGCCGTGGAGTGGTGATCGTGCATGCCTTCGCTCCAGCAACAACCACTCGTCCCTCCTTCCAGAACCCTGGTGGTAAAACTTGAACAAGAAGACCTGACAAGGCGGCATGCTGACGCTTTGCCCAGGAAGGAGGCCAAGTTGACAGGCACACTTGGGGGTTTCTTAAAATGGTAGAGGGCGGCGGGCCGAGCAGGCAATTGCTAAGTTACTGCATACATGCACAATGCTGCTGCAAAATGCAACCCCTACACACAACGCACGAACCATGAGCGTTCTCCAACCGTCATGGACCGTCATGGGCTTCCCCCAAACCCAGGTGGTAGCCTTGACAACAGGGCCTGCGTTCTTCAGTTTTCTCTTTGCCCTCCAGTGAAAGTTCAGGAGCGGTTCCGTGAAGTTTGGGCCAAGGCACAAGCTGAAGCGGAGATTGCTTTTAGTTAGAGCCTCGGATGCGATATCTGACTGTCGAAGACTCTCATTGGTGCCGCAACGATAACGCTCATGGGTTTGGAGGTGTGATTATGGACGCTCATGAAGGCCCACAACGGTCCATGACGGTTGCACAACCCTTATAGACGCTTGTGGGGCTTTGGGGAAAAGGATGCGCCGCCAGGGGTTTGGATTGCTTTGACCTCTTAGGCCTCCGGGGCCTGGGCGTTTAAGGTTCGCCTTGGTTGACGCAGTTGTGTGGGGAGTCTTCTGACATGTCCGCCGTATTGGAGCACCCTGAATCGTTCCAGGGCTTTTGAAATTGTGGATCAGGGTTCAGGATTTCTGGCTCCGTCGAAACGGAAGGGCTTGAATCATGGCGATGGTAAACCCTAAACCCTGATCCCGACCTCACCCTTAACCCCGAACCCGAACAATTGAACGCGAATCACTAGGCAGGGTTTAGGGGTTTAGGCATTAGGATTCAAGCGTTAAGGGTTTAGGTTCAGGGGCTGAGGGAAAAGAATTAGGGGTTCAGGAGTTCGGCATTCAGCCTCGAGGGAGTCCTTTTTGAGCTCATCTTGTGACTGAAAAACGGAAAAATCTCCTTGCAACCCGAGTGCCATATTCTGCAAACAGTTCCTGTAGGTAGTGGTCTCCGTTCGCATCATCATGGCTTCCTGCTTGGCCTGGCTAGCTCTGTGTGTGTGTGTGTGTGTGTGGCACACCGCTGTACATGCGGGCTCGTGAACAAACAGAAAATCAGCAGGGGGCAGGAGCACGGCCATGGGTCTCCTGCTAACAAAGACGCCCATGGTTCGTGGTGAAGCAGTTGGAGACGTCCAACTGTGTACCTGCGTGATTGTCTTAGACATCCTGTAACGCAAGCTGTGCATGGTGCATCATCGCTGTTGCTTCAACCAGTCCTTCAAGAACGAGATTTTCATTTTGGACATTTGGTATTTGAGCATGGGTGAATTCTTGGTGCCGTGAGCATGACATACCCCAAACCCCAGAAGACCTCGAGCCCATCAAGCTTGACTGGAATGTGATGCATGAGCATGTCTTCTGAGCATGTTGTCGGAGCATGTCCAGCGAACGAGCATGAACATGGACGAGAGCATGGAGAAGGTTCGGAACATGAGTGTTAGAGCATATGAGCATGCACTGTGGAGCATCGGAGCGCGATGAGCAGAGTTGCGGGAGCATGAAGTGTGTAGCATCAGAGCATGACTTGCAGAGCATCTGAGCGTGATGAGCAGAATTGTGCGAGCATCAACTGTGGAGCATCAGAGCATGAATTGTAGAGCTTCTGAACGTGGTGAGCAAGCTTGTGTGAGCATGAGTTGTGGAGCATCGGAGCATGACTTGCAGAGCATCTGAGCGTGATGAGCAGAATTGGGTGAGCATAAACTGCGGAGCATCAGAGTGTGAATTGTAGAGCATCGGAGCGTGATGAGCACAGTTTGCAGAAGACCCTAAACCCTATATGATATGTCATATAAACATCCATTCGCGACCCTTCTACCTCATCACTCACGAGCTCATCCACTACCTCTTGATTGAGCATGTCCTTCTCCAGCAGATCTCCAACTACATGAATATGTGGAACACTAAAACAAAAAGTGTGTTATACAGCCAGCCCGCCCTCGCCTTGGGCCGCGGGTGTAGGTGGAGCCTCGCTCCTACGCGTTCATGCTGCCTATGTTAGTCTTCACTTCGGTGCGGACGCATAGGATAATCCAAAAATGTGAGCTCACCTGGCGAGTGAGAATGCAAAGTACTATTGTTTTCGTGCACTAGTAACATGCCGGGCCCACTAATGTGGGTGCCACCGATGCCCAGCAAGACGGCCGGCGTGCCGTATGTTCCTCGATTGTTAGTCCTGACCCAGCATCCGGCGTGATTGGCAACGTTTTCTGTTTTGTTTGTTTTTTGCGGCTGCAACAGTTTGGTTACGTTTAACGCAGCATTCAACCAGCGTTTGAAAGTGGATCCAGATGATCAACACTTCGCAGTTCATGACCTTTGAGTTGAAGGGCTGGACATCGTCAACTTCTACGTCCACAAGCAGCACCGGCAAACCCCAGCCCTTTACCCTCAACCCTAAACCCTAACTGCACGTCGAGCGCCTCGAGCACCTCGAATGAGCAGACCCTCGCAGGTGACTTCAACCAAAGCGTGGACAACGTGGCCTTTCCCGGAAGCTCGTAGTCCTTGAGCTTCGGATATGCGTCCAACCAGAGCGTGAACAATGTGGGGCTACACGGCAGCTTGCAGTCCTTGTGCTTCGGGTTCGCTTGCAGCCAGCACTTCCAGAATGTCACGTTGCCTGACAGCCTGCAGTCCTTGAGCCGTGGAGGTGTTCTACGTCAACAAGCAGGACGTCCAGCACCTCAACGTCCAGCACCTTCACGTCCAGCACCTCACCGTCCAACGCGACCATGTCTTCCAGTAGCAGTACAACATCCACTACATCGACCTCTTCGACGTCCAGTTCGTTCACGTTAACTTCATCAACGTCTACTTCAGCCACATCTACGTCATCCAGCGGAGGGTTTAGGGTTTAGGGTTTCGGGTTTAAATCCTCGACCTCGACGTCATCGAGCACCAGCTCATGAAGCTAGACATCGTCGACTTCTACGTCCACAAGCAGCACCGGCAAATCCTAGCCCTAAACCCTTAACCCTAAACCCTAACAGCACGTCGAGCGCCTCGAGCACCTCGAACGAGCAGACCCTCGCAGGTGACTTCAACCAAAGCGTGGACAACGTGGCCTTGCCCGGAAGCTCGCAGTCCTTGAGCTTCGGCAATGCTTCCAACCAGAGCATGAACAATGTGGGGCCGCCCGGCAGCTTGCAGTCCTTGAGCTTCGGGTTCGCTTGCAGCCAGCGCTTCCAGAATGTCACGTTGCCTGACAGCCTGCAGTCCATGACCCCTGGAGGCTCATCAAGCTAGACATCGTCGACTTCTACGTCCACAAGCAGCACCGGCAAACCCTAGCCCTAAACCCTCTACCCTAAACCCTAACAGCACGTCGAGCACCTCGAACGAGCAGACCCTCACAGGTGACTTCAACTAAAGCGTGGACAATGTGGCCTTGCCCGGAAGCTCGCAGTCCTTGAGCTTCGGCTATGCTTCCAACCAGAGCGTGAACAATGTGGGGCCACCCGGCAGCTTGCAGTCCTTGAGCTTCGGGTTCGCTTGCAGCCAGCGCTTCCAGAATGTCACGTTGCCTGACAGCCTGCAGTCCATGAGCCCTGGAGGCTCATCCAGCTAGACATCGTCGACTTCTACGTCCACAAGCAGCACCGGCAAACCCTAGCCCTAAACCCTCCACCCTAAACCCTAACAGCACGTCGAGCGCCTCGAGCACCTCGAACGAGCAGACCCTCGCAGGTGACTTCAACCAAAGCGTGGACAATGTGGCCTTGCCCGGAAGCTCGCAGTCCTTGAGCTTCGGCTATGCTTCCAACCAGAGCATGAACAATGTGGGGCCACCCGGCAGCTTGCTCCTTGAGCTTCGGGTTCGCTTGCAACCAGCGCTTCCAGAATGTCACGTTGCATGACAGCCTGCAGTCCTTGAGCCCTGGAGGCTCATCCAGCTAGACATCGTCGACTTCTACGTCCACAAGCAGCACCGGCAAACCTTGGCCCTTTACCCTCAACCCTAAACCCTAACCGCACGTCGAGCGCCTCGAGCACCTCGAATGAGCAGACCCTCGCAGGTGACTTCAACCAAAGCGTCGACAATGTGGCCTACCCGGAAGCTCGCAGTCCTTGAGCTTCGGATAGCTTGCAGCCCTTGTGCTTCGGGTTCGCTTGCCAGCACTTCCAGAATGTCACGTTGCCTGACAGCCTGCAGTCCTTGAACCGTGGAGGTGTTCTACGTCAACAAGCAGGACGTCCAGCACCTCAACGTCCAGCGCCTTCACGTCCAGCACCTCACCGTCCAACGCGACCATGTCTTCCAGTAGCAGTACAACATCCACTACATCGACCTCCTCGACGTCCAGTTCGTTCACGTTAACTTCAACGTCTACCTCAGCCACATCTACGTCATCCAGCGGAGGGTTTAGGGTTTAGGGTTTCGGGTTTATATCCTCGACCTCGACGTCATCGAGCACCAGCTCATGAAGCTAGACATCGTCGACTTCTACGTCCACAAGCAGCACCGGCAAACCCTAGCCCTAAACCCTCAACCCTAAACCCTAACAGCACGTCGAGCGCCTCGAGCACCTCGAACGAGCAGACCCTTGCAGGTGACTTCAACCAAAGCGTGGACAATGTGGCCTTGCCCGGAAGCTCGCAGTCCAGCGCTTCCAGAATGTCACGTTGCCTGACAACCTGCAGTCCTTGAGCCCTGGAGGCTCATCAAGCTAGACATCGTCGACTTCTACGCCCACAAGCAGCACCGGCAAACCTTGGCCCTTTACCCTCAACCCTAAACCCTAACAGCACGTCGAACGCCTCGAGCACCTCGAACGAGCAGACCCTCGCAGGTGACTTCAACTAAAGCGTGGACAATGTAGCCTTGCCCGGAAGCTCGCAGTCCTTGAGCTTCGGCTATGCTTCCAACCAGAGCGTGAACAATGTGGGGCCACCCGGCAGCTTGCAGTCCTTGAGCTTCGGGTTCGCTTGCAGCCAGCGCTTCCAGAATGTCACGTTGCCTGACAGCCTGCAGTCCATGAACCCTGGAGGCTCATCAAGCTAGACATCGTCGACTTCTACGTCCACAAGCAGCACCGGCAAACCCTAGCCCTAAACCCTCCACCCTAAACCCTAACAGCACGTCGAGCGCCTCGAGCACCTCGAACGAGCAGACCCTCGCAGGTGACTTCAACCAAAGCGTGGACAATGTGGCCTTGCCCGGAAGCTCGCAGTCCTTGAGCTTGTGAACAATGTGGGGCCACCCGGCAGCTTGCAGTCCTTGAGCTTCGGGTTCGCTTGCAGCCAGCGCTTCCGGAATGTCACGTTGTCTGACAGCCTGCAGTCCATGAGCCCTGGAGGTGTTCTACGTCAACAAGCAGGACGTCCAGCACCTCAACGTCCAGCACCTCCACGTCCAGCACATCACTGCCCAGCACGGCAAACCCTCGCCCTTAACCCTCAACCCCAAACCCCAACGCTTACAGCCAGAGCTTGGAGAATGTGGCCCTGCAGGAGCCCTACTACCACCCATATCTGCACTAGCAACAATTTTCCTCTTTTCGGTCAATGTTCATTTTCAAAAACGAGTCCAGTACTATGGCCACTACCTCCAGTCTCTTGGATTGGAGAGCTTTCGGGCATCCAGATCCTTGAGTTTCAGCGGCTTCACCTCATATAACATTTCACATAGCACGTAACCCTAAACCCCACACATGAGCAACCACGTCTTCCAGTAGCAGAACATCCACCACATCAACCTCTTCGACTTCCAGTTCGTCTACGTCACCTTCACGAACGTCAACTTCGGCCACATCTACTTCATCCAGCAGGGATTAGGGTTTAGGGTTTAGGGCTTAGGGTTCACATCTTCGACCTCGACGTCACCGAACACCAGCTCATCAAGCTCGACGTCGTCGACTTTTACGTCTACAAACAGTATCAGCGCCAGCGCAACCCTAAACCCTAAACCCTAAGACGACGCCCCGAAAGGGGTGTGTGTGGCACACCGCTGTACATGCGGGCTCGTGAACAAACAGAAAATCAGCAGGGGGCAGGAGCACGGCCATGGGTCTCCTGCTAACAAAGACGCCCATGGTTCGTGGTGAAGCAGTTGGAGACGTCCAACTGTGTACCTGCGTGATTGTCTTAGACATCCTGTAACGCAAGCTGTGCATGGTGCATCATCGCTGTTGCTTCAACCAGTCCTTCAAGAACGAGATTTTCATTTTGGACATTTGGTATTTGAGCATGGGTGAATTCTTGGTGCCGTGAGCATGACATACCCCAAACCCCAGAAGACCTCGAGCCCATCAAGCTTGACTGGAATGTGATGCATGAGCATGTCTTCTGAGCATGTTGTCGGAGCATGTCCAGCGAACGAGCATGAACATGGACGAGAGCATGGAGAAGGTTCGGAACATGAGTGTTAGAGCATATGAGCATGCACTGTGGAGCATCGGAGCGCGATGAGCAGAGTTGCGGGAGCATGAAGTGTGTAGCATCAGAGCATGACTTGCAGAGCATCTGAGCGTGATGAGCAGAATTGTGCGAGCATCAACTGTGGAGCATCAGAGCATGAATTGTAGAGCTTCTGAACGTGGTGAGCAAGCTTGTGTGAGCATGAGTTGTGGAGCATCGGAGCATGACTTGCAGAGCATCTGAGCGTGATGAGCAGAATTGGGTGAGCATAAACTGCGGAGCATCAGAGTGTGAATTGTAGAGCATCGGAGCGTGATGAGCACAGTTTGCAGAAGACCCTAAACCCTATATGATATGTCATATAAACATCCATTCGCGACCCTTCTACCTCATCACTCACGAGCTCATCCACTACCTCTTGATTGAGCATGTCCTTCTCCAGCAGATCTCCAACTACATGAATATGTGGAACACTAAAACAAAAAGTAAGTGTGTGTGTGTGTGTGTGTGTGTGTGTGTGTGTGTGTGTGTGTGTGTGTGTGTGTGTGTGTGTGTGTGTGTGTGTGTGTGTGTGTGTGTGTGTGTGTGTGTGTGTGTGTGTGTGTGTGTGTGTGTGTGTGTGTGTTCAGACCTGCCGCCGGCAGGTTTACGGTTGCCTGCTTCGGGCTTTAGATCTCAAAGCCCTTAGGGCTTATGGCCGAGGTGTGCGGAAGTGGAAAGGTGGGTTCCAGCCCGCCGCAATGATACCGCACACTCGCACTTCTTTTGAAACCAACTGCTGCGATTTTACCATGACATTGGTTCATGTCTTTCGGCTTGATTTTCTTGGCCCATCCCCGGATCAATGACACCCTCACGTTCAGAACCCGTGCCCTACTCATAAGGAAACCCGGGAGGCTTAATGTTCAGGGACATAAGGGTTCAGGGTTTCCAACGTTTCTCGATTTGCGGGGCTTTGGGTGCAGGGGTGGTTTGCTCCAAGCTTGCGAGGATCTCGAAATCGGATGCTTTTATTTGGATCAACATACGGTTTAGGGCTTTGGGTTTGGGGTTTAGGATTTAGGGCTTCGGGGCCCCAAACTGTGTAGAACCAGGTTCGAACTCTTCCCGAACCCGTTCAAAACCCTCAATTTCAGAGCCGCCTTCACGTGACCCGCATCCACTTCGGCCGCGCCCTTCTTGAGCATCATGTCGGCCTGAATCCGGTTAAGGGTTCTTGAGTTTGGGGCCTTTAGGGCTTAGTATGGGTTAAGGTTTAAGTTGGGGGTTTTCTAGAATGCAGGGGCCCAACTTCTTGGGGCCCCCCTGCTACCTCAGACCCTTGGGGTTTCCACTGCAACCTTGGCAATGAGAAGGGGAAAGTGGGCGTGACAAGCAAGCCACACGCTTTCAGCACGGCAGCCTCTAGCATCGGGATTGCCTCGTCGCCCGGGAGCTCCCTCGTGAACCGTGCAAACTTACTGTGGAGGTCACTGGAGCTTCCCTACCTTTTCGATCAATTTTGCTGCCCCTCATCTTGGGTTTCAGATTCTCCAGGTTTTGGTGCAAGGCCTGAAGGCAGAAGAGGAGAAAAGAAGGGTGCAGAGTCAACATCGGTGGAAACTGCAGCTTGGAAAAGTTCAATGCTTTGAAACAAGTGTTTTTAAAAGCCTCTGACAGTGCCGTTTGGACAGACATCAACTGCAGGACGAGACGAGTTCAACCGTGGTGTTGATTCGTTAAGGTTGCGCGCGACGCCCAAGCCAAGCCACTTGAAAATTGCAAAGTGTATTACCAGAATGTGAATAAGTGCGAGCGAAGCGAGCGAAACACCAGAGTAAATTCAACAAATTTGACTGATCAAGTGTTGATTTTGAGGTTTTTTTCAACATTTTCGGAGACTTCAGAAATTTTGAAAATTCGTTGAATGGTGCTGAATCCAGGGAAGAATTGCAACACGCAACCAAAAACGAAAGACAAAGAATTGAGGGCAACCAGCCTGAAAGAAAGCAGAGTTTCTTCTGCTCAATCTTCTGTCAAATTTCAGTGTGCTTTGAATTTCTGTTTGGCCATTCTTAAAAATCAAAGACAAGAGAAAGCAATCGAAGCTTTGTCAAAAGTCGAATGGAATGGAAATCGAGGCTGGGCGACTCTCAAGTTGTTCTGGCCATAATGAGGAGAAGTTAGTGTGATTGTTTTTTTTTCAATGTTAGCAAGAACTGCAAAAACATTGGTTTTTCTTTTTGAACTTTGGAGAAATCGACAAAACACTGGAAAGAAGCCAGAGTCGTGAACTTGGACAACTTTCTTCAGATTCAGCAGCAGACTTATGCACAGCAACACTTTGGTTTGTTCAGTTCAAATTGCCTTTGCCCGTCTGAACAGAATTTTTCTCTTGCTTTTTGCTCAATGTTTTCTTTGTTGTCGGAATGATTTCTCGGTTGAGTTGCAAGCTTCAGAAAAAGAGAGTTTCGAGAGACCGCCCTGAACTAAAACACAAACAGATCGTTTAGCAAGTGTTTTGGTGAGTGCTGTCAGCCTGGTAAGCTGTCGATTAACCAGAAAGACAGTGAAAAAAATTGCAATCGGAACTTAAGATATCCATAAGAATGTGCATTTTGTAGTTTCGGCTGTTCTTCCTAAGTGTGCATGTGCAAGAGTGTTGTAGATGTGTGTGTGTGTGTGTGTGTGAGCATTTGTGGTTGCAAAGTGGGTTGGTTTGCGGGTGCATGTCTTTGGCTTCAGTGTGCAAGGAAAGTGTCAGTGTGTGGGTAAAGGGTGGTAACGCATGGAGTCTCAGAAGTGACACCAATTAAAAAAAAACAGTGACCTTGCAGTGGTGTCTGTGTGTGTTTACCTTGTTTTCATTGTGAATGGGTGTGGTGTGTTGTTGTTTTCGGCGTTTTGGCAGAGAGTCGTGTGTGTCATGGTGTGGTGCAAAGTGGCTTTGGTGGGTGGTGTGCGTTTGCGTGTGTGTCGGCTGGGTTCTGCTGGCTGTTCAAGTGTGGAAGTGTGCGGGTGGTGAAAGGTGTGTGGATTTGGAGACACAAAAAGAGGGCAAGAAATCAACTCCAAAAGGTAGGGAAGCCGAAGTGACCTCCACAGTGCGAGAAAGATCGCGCGCGAACAATGCAAGAGTGCTTTGTCTTGAATGCCAGCTAAAGACAAGTTTAGCAAAGCCAAGAACACGCGTATCGACGGCGTTTTTTGTTTTCTTGAGTGTTGATGCAAACAGTATCGAATAGAAAAAATCTTGTTTGTCTGTGAGTTGATTTCAATTATTATTGTACTCGAAAGGGTTCCAAAAGCAGCTCAATTCTGGGCACCGAAAACGGGCCCTAGATTTTGGATTTCCTGTGTGAACATACAAGGCCACCCAGGTTGGAGCCTCAAATTGGAACCCAAGTTTAGGAGCCATTTGTGGGCCCAGTTGCGGCGTTTTTTCACACACGGGAAGCCAGATCCTGCTTTCACAGCTCCTCGTTGCGAGTAAAACAAATAAGCCTCTCAGTCGGTTCCAGTCTAAGTCTTGTGTCAGTCTTCCCCCAAAAATTCGAACAGCAGGCAGCAAGGCGGCAAAGTGTGAACTTGTTTGGCGCCGGAACTTTCTCTAACTGTGGAGGTCACTGGAGCTTCCCTACCTTTTCGATCAATTTTGCTGCCCCTCATCTTGGGTTTCAGATTCTCCAGGTTTTGGTGCAAGGCCTGAAGGCAGAAGAGGAGAAAAGAAGGGTGCAGAGTCAACATCGGTGGAAACTGCAGCTTGGAAAAGTTCAATGCTTTGAAACAAGTGTTTTTAAAAGCCTCTGACAGTGCCGTTTGGACAGAAATCAACTGCAGGACGAGACGAGTTCAACCGTGGTGTTGATTCGTTAAGGTTGCGCGCGACGCCCAAGCCAAACCACTTGAAAATTGCAAAGTGTATTACCAGAATGTGAATAAGTGCGAGCGAAGCGAGCGAAACACCAGAGTAAATTCAACAAATTTGACTGATCAAGTGTTGATTTTGAGGTTTTTTTCAACATTTTCGGAGACTTCAGAAATTTTGAAAATTCGTTGAATGGTGCTGAATCCAGGGAAGAATTGCAACACGCAACCAAAAACGAAAGACAAAGAATTGAGGGCAACCAGCCTGAAAGAAAGCAGAGTTTCTTCTGCTCAATCTTCTGTCAAATTTCAGTGTGCCTTGAATTTCTGTTTGGCCATTCTTAAAAATCAAAAACAAGAGAAAGCAATCGAAGCTTTGTCAAAAGTCGAATGGAATGGAAATCGAGGCTGGGCGACTCTCAAGTTGTTCTGGCCATAATGAGGAGAAGTTAGTGTGATTGTTTTTTTTTCAATGTTAGCAAGAACTGCAAAAACATTGGTTTTTCTTTTTGAACTTTGGAGAAATCGACAAAACACTGGAAAGAAGCCAGAGTCGTGAACTTGGACAACTTTCTTCAGATTCAGCAGCAGACTTATGCACAGCAACACTTTGGTTTGTTCAGTTCAAATTGCCTTTGCCCGTCTGAACAGAATTTTTCTCTTGCTTTTTGCTCAATGTTTTCTTTGTTGTCGGAATGATTTCTCGGTTGAGTTGCAAGCTTCAGAAAAAGAGAGTTTCGAGAGACCGCCCTGAACTAAAACACAAACAGATCGTTTAGCAAGTGTTTTGGTGAGTGCTGTCAGCCTGGTAAGCTGTCGATTAACCAGAAAGACAGTGAAAAAAATTGCAATCGGAACTTAAGATATCCATAAGAATGTGCATTTTGTAGTTTCGGCTGTTCTTCCTAAGTGTGCATGTGCAAGAGTGTTGTAGATGTGTGTGTGTGTGTGTGTGTGAGCATTTGTGGTTGCAAAGTGGGTTGGTTTGCGGGTGCATGTCTTTGGCTTCAGTGTGCAAGGAAAGTGTCAGTGTGTGGGTAAAGGGTGGTAACGCATGGAGTCTCAGAAGTGACACCAATTAAAAAAAAACAGTGACCTTGCAGTGGTGTCTGTGTGTGTTTACCTTGTTTTCATTGTGAATGGGTGTGGTGTGTTGTTGTTTTCGGCGTTTTGGCAGAGAGTCGTGTGTGTCATGGTGTGGTGCAAAGTGGCTTTGGTGGGTGGTGTGCGTTTGCGTGTGTGTCGGCTGGGTTCTGCTGGCTGTTCAAGTGTGGAAGTGTGCGGGTGGTGAAAGGTGTGTGGATTTGGAGACACAAAAAGAGGGCAAGAAATCAACTCCAAAAGGTAGGGAAGCCGAAGTGACCTCCACAGTAAACCCTTACTGCATCCAGGCCCGGGTTACGGATGAACCGGGCCAAAACCCTTTTCCCCAAACCTGTTGGCCCAAGTGAGCTGAGCTTCGGAATGCTTCGATAAGCCCACCTTTCTCCATGCCCCTGCACTTCTGGCAAAACCAGACAAAGAACGTTTGCATGCGCGGGCATGTACCCTGATGGTTTCCGAAACCATTGCGCAGAGCATCAACCTGCATTAACTTACCTCCAACCGTAGCTGCTCCCCTTGCCCTTAAAATTCTCTGAAGAACTGAATCTAGACTGCATCGCCTCGGAACAAAGATACAAGCCTGAAACCACGATACCAGCCAGTTACCCTTACGATTCCCTCATGCATAGCTGCAGAGAAGGGACATTTAGGAGCTGCGAATTGTGCTCTTTCCCCCAGCATCGACTCCCTGAAAAAGTCTTGGCATCGATCACACGTCCGCTTTGCGGAGTGGCAGCAGATACATGGAAAAACCTGTCACGAGCTGGCTTGCGGTGTCGTCAGCCATCTTGCGACCTCGACACATCTGCGTTTTGCTCAATGTCAACAGGCCCAGGTGGTCGCTTATGAAGGTGCCGTTGGTGTCCACCTCAGGCTTGAGATGCACGAAATTGCTGTACATCGACGGGAGAACGTCGAGCAAAAAAGGTCCCGGCAGAAGGGCCTGATCAAACATCAGCTGCACATCCACCGGCTGCCACCGCGGTAGCTTCGCTAGGGCCCGGTCTGTCCTTTTCTTCCCGTTGCCTTTGCCCTTGGAGTGCTCTGTGACGCCAGACTCCTTTCGCAAAGTAGGCCACAGATCGGTGAAGTCTGGCCTCCAACCGTCATGGACCGTCATGGGCCCCCATGAGCGTCCATGAGCGTTCCGGAACTCTCATGAACTTCCATGCCTTCGAACCCATGAGCGTCATGGTCGTCGGGCCCTCCCCCTCGCCTGGCATCCTTGTTCCCCCCACGGCCCCATGAGCATCCATGAGCGTTGCGCAACCGTCATGGACCGTCATGGGCCCCCATGAGCGTCCATGAGCGTTCCGGAACTCTCATGAACTCCCATTCCCCCGAACTCATGAGCGTCATGGTCGTCGCGGCGCTCCCCCGGCGTTCTTTTCCCCGCACAGCCCCGTGAGCGTCAATGAGCGTTGCGCAACCGTCATGGACCGTCACATGGGCCCCCGTGAGCGTCCATGAACGTTGCGGAGCTCTCATGAACTCCCATGCCCCCGAACCCATGAGCGTCATGGCCGTCGCGGCTCTCCCCTGGCGTCCTTTTCCCCCAGCGTCCATGAGCGTTCTGCAACCGGCATGGACCGTCATGCGCCCCCATGAACGTCCATGAGCGTTGCGGAACTCTTATGAACTCCCGCGCCCGAACCCATGAGCGTCATGGTCGTCGCGGCGCTCCCCTGGCGTCCTTGTTCCCCCACAGCCCCATGAGCGTCCATGAGCGTTGCGCAACCGTCATGGACCCCCATGGACGTCTCCAACCGTCATGGACCCCCATGGACGTTTCCAACCGTCATGGACCCCCATGGCACGTTTGCGACCGTCATAGACCGCCATGGACGTCTCCAACCGTCATGGACCCCATGCACGTCTCCAACCGTCATGGACCCCATGGACGTTTGCAACCGTCATGGACCGCCATGGACGTTTCCAACCATCATGGACCCCCATGGACGTTTGCAACCGTCATGGACCGCCATGGACGTTTGCGACCGTCATGGAGCCTCATGGACGTCTCCAACCGTCATGGTCCCCCCATGGACGTTTCCAACCGTCATGGACCCCCATGGATCCACGTTTGCAACCGTCATGGACCCCCATGGACGTTTGCAACCGTCATGGACCCCATGGACGTTTCCAACCGTCATGGACCCCCATGGACGTTTGCAACCGTCATGGACGTTTGCAACCGTCATGGACCCCCATGGACGTTTGCGACCGTCATGGACCCCCATGGACGTCTCCAACCGTCATGGACCCCCATGGACGTTTGCAACCGTCATGGACCCCCATGGACGTTTGCGACCGTCATGGACCGTCGTGGACGTTTCCAACCATCATGGACCCCCATGGACGTTTCCAACCGTCATGGACCTGCATGGACGTTTGCGACCGTCATGGACCCCCATGGACGTGTCCAACCGTCATGGACCCCCATGGACGTTTCCAACCGTCATGGACCCCCATGCACGTTTGCAACCGTCATGGACCCCCATGGACGTTTGCAACCGTCATGGACCCCCATGGACGTTTGCGACCATCATGGACCCCCCATGGACGTCTCCAACCGTCATGGACCCCCATGGACGTTTCCAACCGTCATGGACCCCCATGGACGTTTGCAACCGTCATGGACTTCCATGGACGTTTGCAACCGTCATGGACCCCCATGGACGTTTGCGACCATCATGGACCCTCATGGACGTCTCTAACTGTCATGGACCCGCATGGACGTTTCTAACCGTCATGGACCCCCATGGACGTTTGCAACCGTCACGGACCCCCATGAACGTTTGCAACCGTCATGGTTTTTTTGTACCCTGATAATTTTTTTCGTTGGATTTTGTGACCTGGGGCCGTTGTTTCAGTGGCGGCGACAGCAGTGACGCACAACATCGGCTGCAGGACGTGCAGCAGATCCAAGCTACCGATTTCGCATTTGCTGCCGTTCTGGGTGATGGGTCCGTCGTGACCTGGGGTGATGAAGGCAGCGGCGGCGACTGCAGTGATGTGGAAGACCAGCTCAAGAACGTACAGCGGATCCAAGCTACCAGCGACGCTTTTGCTGCCATTCTGGGCGATGGGTCTGTTGTGACCTGGGGCGATGCTAACCGTGGCGGTGATAGCAGTGCCGTCCAAAGTCAGCTGAAGGACGTGCAACAGATCCAAGCATCCACATCTGCCTTTGCTGCCATCTTGGGTGATGGCAATGTTGTGACCTGGGGGGCCAGCAACAGCAGTCGTGTCCAAGAGGCGTGCAGCAAATCCAGGCTTTCTGCGCGGCTTTTGCTGCCATTCGCATTGATGGGTCTGTTGTGACCTGGGGCCATGGTTGCCGTAGTGGCCAGAGCGATGATTCTGATGGCTGCTCAACTGCCTCCTTGGTCGACAATGCTGGCGGTGGTGGGGCAGCAGCGAGGGCTGACGAACTTTGTAGAAGAGATGCAATTCCATAATTCGATATTGTCCCACCTAAGGGGACCAGGTTCAACCAACATTTTTCCTAAGAGCTGTATCCTGAACAAGTCGGCAGAAGCGACTCGGAATACGAAAGCTCCTGCAATGACGAAGGACTGTCGCTTGGACGATGGCATGATCCTTGACGCATGGGCTTGAAATGATGCCAAGACTTGAAGACATGAACACTTCTCTGGAAAGCAACACCAGATGGCGACAAACTTTCGTGCTAGCGCAATAGTGCTTGACAACGTGAGGGGTGCAAACACCAATGCCGCTATGCTGCGCAAATGGGCTCAGCAATCAAAACATGTGCTGTCGAAAGCATGTCCACTCAATTTAAAAAAGCCCGCGTGAGGTCCAGCTGTTTCGGACCATCGCCGCACGTTGCACCCTAATCCCTATTGAGCAAACAGTCGAATCTCGAGTGGACCAAGGCGTCGCTGCATCGGCTCGCGGCTTCTGCGCGCTGTGATCCTTGGCAGCTGGGTAGCGCCACTGAGCCGTCAAGTTTAGGGTCCCCAACTAGCGACACTTAGGGTGGCAGACAGGGGTTGAAACAGTTTAGGGTTTACTTTCCTGTTGTTTTTCTGCAGACGATAGGAGCATATAGGAGCAGTATGCCGAAGTCTACTGTAGCTGTGTAGCTGCTGTAGATCGCCGTGGAGCCGTCTAAACCAGGGTTTGTAGAAGAACCTAAAGCCCTATATGCCGAACATCTGTACGCCCTCTAGATCCTGCTATCCCTATAAGCCCGATGCGCCCGATAAACCCGGCACACCCCCCCAGAGCCTATAACCCCTAGATACCCTATATCCTGTGAATCCTAAGAATTATTCATATAACACCTATAAACCCTACATATTCCCTAAACCCAGTGAACCCCCCACAGTAAACCTTTCCTTCCCAGGCGAACGCCACAAGGATAGCGGGTGCGGGTCAGCGCAGCTTGCACGTCCATGTGAGGCCATGGGAGGGATTTAGAGTTTCAGGGTTCTGGGGTTTTTGGGGCCTCGGGCCTCGTGGGGCCCCCTTAAGCCGTGAGCCCGGAACCCTGAACCCTAGTTGCAGAATTGGAGCACAAAACCCTCACCCCCAAACCCGAGACATTAAACCCTACCCCCTAGTAGAGCAACAAAGGGCCATCGACGTCGGGTTCTCAGAGTTGTGGGGCTCAGGGCTTCAGTTTCTTTAAATTCGTCGTTTGGGCACAGAGGGAACCCAGCAGCCGCCTACAGCACACATCAGTCCTTTTTCTAAGGGGATCTGAGGGCGAGCTGAAGGAGGTGCTCCTGCGTGGGATTTTTGGAGTTTACGGTGCTTTGCGAGAAGTGAGGTGTCTGTAGGTGTCTGTAGTGGTCCGGTATCACCTTGATCTCGGAGGAGCCATCCGACGCCAGTGGCTCTCTTGTCGGGGACGTACTCCTGCAGGCCGACTTTTTGCCGCATTTTGCAAGATGTTGCCGGGCTCCCCTTCAAGCCTTAAAGCCTTATCTCGGAAAGGGCTCCGGAGTACCGGTTTGGGGTTTAGGGTCTTTAGGGTTGAGCTTCTTCTGAAGCCATCCTGGCTCGTGAGCTCCCTCCACTCGCATTCGCAGCAAGGCACCGTGCGCTCCCGATGCAGGAAGATCAAAGATCCCCTGCCCGGGAGCCAGATGCCCAGTATGAGACGATGATCTCCGAGACGATGGAGGAGGAACTGCATCGCATGGGTGCCTCTTCCGATATGATCGATTGCTACAAAGAGTCTCGTGAGATGCCGATGCCAGGCAACCTCGACAGATCAGTCCGCGTGAGGGCTTTGCGTTGCATGTTCAAGATGCTAGTGGATACCCTGGGTGAAGGCGCCTGCTTTCAAGCGGCCCTCCTTCTTGATCGCGTCACGGCAAGCAACTCCTTCCGCTTGGAACAGCTGCCGCTGACTTGCGTGTGCTTGACGAGGCTTATGTTGAAGTGTGCCTTCGGTATGGCGATGGTCCCGGGCGAGGACAGCCCCAGTATGTCCTGGATCAAGGACTTTGCGACGTGGCTGACAGCCACACAGAACTTGGTGACTTCAGAAGGGTCCACAATGTCCAGGCACGAACTCGCGCTGCATGAGCTGAGGCTTCTCAAGGCACTGGATTGCCAGGTGGAACTTCCCTGTGCAGAGAAGTGGTGCCTTCTCTACTTCACTCGCTTTGGACACCTGGGCCGGGAGTTCCAAGCTCCAGTCCAGCAGATGCAAGCAAAGGCTTTGCTGTCTGCGCGCGCCGTGGTGATGTGCTTTCCAGCCTCCCCGATGCTGAGCCACGGCAAGCTGGCCGCCGGACTGTTTAGCCTGAGCTTTGTGTACTCGGGCCTACTGCCCATGGCCAGCCTCCAGCCATCGAACATGGATGCCTCGGAGTGGAGCGCGCTTTTTGCTGCGATCACGCCAAATGAGCTGCCCGCATGCCGCTTGCCACACTCTGTGACGAAGAGGCTCATGGACTTGATCTGCCTCACCATGAAAGAAGAGCCAGATGACATCCGCGCCTGGACAAAGCAAGTGCTAGAAACCTTGGGCGAAACATGTCGTCAGGTTCGCGAAGAGGAGGACGGAGCTCGGAATTCATAAAAATCTCCCCTTTGCACCGCAGTCACCCACGGTGTTGTGCGGTGCTTTGCATGGTGTAAGAGCTAATGGGCCTAGAGCGAATGAGCCGGTACCAGAGACAAAAGAAGCCGGGGGCCCGCACGAGTTGTCTTGGTCTTGCGAGCAAGGCAAAAATCCACGGGGGAGGTTTTTTGGGCACAGGGTCTTTTGAGGGCTTCTTGGGGTTAAAGACTCTGCAAAGCTCCCTAGAAATCCCTGTAGGCGTCATATAGAACCGCAGCCGGAGGCGAGCGCGAGTCCTTTACCTGCCGCATGACGCATGGCACCCAGAGGCGGAGATGTACTTGCCTGTGGGCTGTTCCAAGTTAGGGGTTTAAGCACTAGGGTTTCAATAGCCAGTGCATTGTGTGAGGAGGTTTGGGTTTAGGGTCTGGGTGGCTTGAGGTTTAGGATGTTGGGCTTGGCCGCAACCGAGGAGTCTTGGACTCTCCATTGCCGCGTAGTCTTTAGAATTCCGGGTTTAGGGGTTTATAGGGTTTAGGGATGTTGAGGGTTCAGGGCTTATAGGGTCTGAAGGGTCTACAGGGGCTAAAGGGTGTAAAGGGTTTAAAGGAGTAGAAGGGTTTAAAAAGGGGAGAACTTAGTGCCCTCGTTGCGACTGGCAGCGGTGCTGTCTCACCCAGTTGGCTGCCGTTCGTATCTCCTCCGATTGCCGATGAGGGCGTGAGAGCAAAAATGCACCGTACACCCGATACGCTAAAGCTTAACCCCTAAGCCCGAAACCCCAAACCCTCAACCTGGCGAGTTCAGGGTTTAGGGTTTCAGGGTGTCAGGGTGTTAGGCGGGGAAGGCTCTTCCCCGCCGGGCACAAGGCCCCGAGGGCTGCGAGTTCGGGTTTGGGGCGTTGAAGTTCAGCTC